>JAVRQT010000020.1:748225-939390 GCA_035926095.1 Elasticomyces elasticus
AGGAACCAGTACTTGAGGACCAGCCTATCCCAGGAACGACCAGAAAGCTCCGATATTGTGAGAGATGTCGTATGCTTCTGTTCAGCCTCGAGGAGGTACCCGCGGTGCACTGCAGCAAGCCCATCACAGTCTGAGCTGAGCACATGAAGCATCCATTTGTTGATACGATCGTGCATGCCGTCCCAGTCCTCGAGGAGGGTAGCGTTCCACGACCTCTGCATTAGCGACATCTCTACTGGCTGCTCAGCCGTCACCACCGCGTCCGTGCCTGGACAGTCCGCCATCGGCTCTAAGCTGGGCTTAGGCACCCTGTTCTCTCCCTCTACTTTCAGCTTGGACTGATCGGACTCAATATTGTCCTTGATAATTTCGTCATCTGTCGCTTCGCCCGTATCATCTTCGCTGTGCATCCGATCGCCTGAATCTACGACAGCGCCCGGTAACAGCGCAAGCACCTTTTTGGCTGTGTTGGAGTCGTTGTAGGAGGAGATAGTCTCAGCGACGCACTTGTGCACACGGAACCTGCTCCGAACGAGGCCACGGAGAGTGTGCTGATCAAGCAAGACGGGACCATGGAACTCCCGGAGATGGTCGCAGAAGGCGTCGGATGTCAAGTCAAAGCGAACGTTGCACGGTACACGTATGGGTCGCGGAACAAGTCCTGCTCCCAGGCCATGGACTTCAGAGACGTGAATACGCATGCCGTTGTAGACATCGCGGTTGCCACACAAGAAGCAAGTATCGTCCAACGGGGTATCCTTTGGCCGTAAGCAATTGAACACAATGCAGTCGTAAGACTCCCGGAACGCCATACGACGCCATGCTTTGTCCCGGACCCAGGTTTCTAGACTCTTAGGTCGACCTGCTCCGATCCACTTCAGCAGTATCCTCATGTCCACAGTGTCGATCGGATGGACAGTGTCGATCGGATGGACAGTGTCGATCGGGTGGACAGTATCGATCGGGTGGACAGTATTGATCGGATGGACAGAACCGATTGGGAGAACATCTTTAGATGCCAAGGTATTCTTCAAGTCTTGGAAGCTAGCGGCAATTTCAGATCGCAGACTTGCTATGCTCTCGCTGGACGAACACTGACTGATTGCTGATGCGAGCCGATCGTGGTGTTTTTCCTGGGTTAATGAATGATCCTGAAGCGAGATAGTCTGATCTTGCAGGTTGGCATGAAGTCGTTCAAAATGGGCCTCCTCGATAGTGTTCGATGTCGTCAGGTCTTTTTGTAGCATCGCAAGGTTCTGTTCCGTGGCTTTCACCGCAGGAGCAAGCTCTGTTACAACAGTCGCAGTCCGGATCGTCACAGCACTCCAGCCACGTCAGCGCCATATTCGGCAACCATCTAATCGACGACGCTTACCTTCCTATCGTCATCAATGTCAAATTGATCTCGTCTCGACGTCTGCGCAGCTCGCTGTGTAGCTCATCGCGTGACGCTTTGTTCATGGCACGCCAGACTTGTTTGAACCACATCGGCTTATCTGACTGTTGGTGCTTCCTGATTATCTTCAGCCATCCAACGAACGCCATGTTGCAGTCTTCCAAATGGCACTGAAGAGACGTGATCTTTGCTTGGGCGCCAATCGCCATTATGCCGTGTTCAAGGCTCTCGAATAGCTCGGCAGCATCCTGCAAAGACCGTAACAGGCTGTTGACATCCTCTTTCAGTCGTTGTGCGCGCGATTCTGCCATACGCACTTCGTTGCAGAACGAGATCATCTTTCCAGCGCCGCTGATGCACTGGCCGGCTAGGCCAACCAGGCCAGCAATACTCGCGGCGCCTGCCACGACTTCCATCCCAGTTGATTTCCGGCAGTAATCCGTGAGAAGTAGTACGTGAAGATCCCTATACCAACGCAATCGCGGCGAAGAAAGTGTGAATCTACATTAATCATTAGAAGTCCTGACGAGGCTGAGCTCTGCTGCATGAACCTCAAAGGCGCCTGCAAGCTGCAGAGTCAACCAATCGCTTGTTGGCGGCGGAGCTATGCCCATCGTCACTCGTGTATGTACATGTACATGTACAGCCCTCAAGCAAGACTATGCCGCACCATTCGCGCTGCCACATAGTGGTGTGAATCGTGCAGCTGTCGATAATGACAAGTCCTGGAGGCTGGGTGCTTTCTCGGATAACACGGTACCTGCACAATGTACCTGCCAAGCAGACTGTGAGCCATCTTGCGTGGCTGTGAAAGCTATATAGCCCAACACATGAAAGTCGACGGCACATGCGATAAGTATGATGTAGAAATTCTGCACGAAGTAAGTAGTACGACAAGCTAACACGTGGCGGAGCCGTTAGTCAAGATCGGCGAAGCTGCCAAAGCGCCTCGTGTTATCGCGGTACCGATGCATGTCTCTCGGTGCAACCCATGACTACGAAGCCGTGCCACTGTTGTTGTCAATGCAGGTTAAGCGTGATTCGCAAGGCGTGGGTGAGAGGCGTAGGCTGAAGCGAAGGGCGGCAACGCCATATAAAATACTTCGTTGCTTCGAAGTGGTCTTGTGCAAACCTCGTCCAGTTCAGAGTGGACAGATTCTGCTGTGCCTTGCGATTTGTGCGACGGCGGGCTCCAGGTTGATTTGATGATGAGGAAAATGGCCGTGTGAGAATGTCAGATCGATGCATAGCCTGCTTTCGGGACAACCAAGAAGGGCGTATTCTTGCCATCTGGCGTCGTTTCTCGAGCAGTGGGTGCACGATGCAGAGCCTGCTTTTCGAACAACCAAAGAAGGTCTTTATTCTTGCAACCTGGCGCCAAATCTCGAGTAGTGGATATATGACAGACAAAGCCGGTCGCGATATTGGGCCGACACGAAGTCTAAGCCATAGGTAGTTTTGCAGGCCATGCAAAAGATGGCGGTCCCAAAGGTACTCGTTATCCCAAAAACCAGCAATCGAGGCTGGCGTAGGGTGAAGTATCGCATCAGGTTTCAGCTACCGCAAAGGCGTCCAATGGCCATGCTATGCATCTTGAGAAGAGGATCTTCGATAGTCTCCTGCCACGGCCACGTTGGCGTACTTTCTTGCTAACCTCTATCTGCACAGCACAGGAGGCCAAAGGAACGCTAGCGTTGCGTCGCTGCTGGCCGTTGTGGTCGCTCCCAAAGCACATCGAGTACGAAAGCAAGTTTCGGACGTCCTTACTGTTCTGACAGTCTGTTGCCGGAATCATTCAGTCGCGAGTACACCGATATCCTAGATTCGCAACCAGAGTAGGGTGATAGCCAGTATGACATAGAGTCGTCGTGTTACCAAACCAGGGGAACCTGGAAGCAATCGAAGAACATGTATCGGTCCAGCACACCAAAACCCAATTTTCAAGCCTCAGGCATCCCTCTCGGCTTCTCCACCTTCCGAGACCCTCGATATGAGTTGCCCCTCCACCTCCACCAAATCCACCGCGAAGTCCCCCATTACCACCACGTCCACACCGCGTCCGAATGGCAGACTACCAACCCCCCGCCCCAGCCTTCCCCGGCTCCCAATCCCTCACCGAGCCCTCCATCCACGTAGCCCTCACCTACTCCCCCCTCGATGCCTCATCCGCTATGGCGCGAGTCAAATCCCCGAAAGCAGGAGCCGTAGTGTTATTCGCCGGTACGCATTACCAACCCTCTACCCCGACCCAACCTACCCACACTCCAAGCTCTTAACTGACATCGGCTTAAGCTAAGTAGTCCTCTCCCCTTATTTCTAGGTTGCACACGGGATACCTTCGCCAATAAACCAGTCACGCATCTAGTGTACTCCTGTTACACCCCCCTCGCCCTCCGCACCCTCCTCTCAATCGCGCGCTCCATCCTCACCGCCCACAACCTCACCTCCATTTCCATCACACACCGGCTCGGTCACGTAGGGATAGGCGAAGAGAGTATTATTATAGCGTTGAGTGCGCCGCATAGGAAAGCCGGATGGGAGGCGGGGGAGAGTTGTTTGGAGTTGGTTAAAAAGAGGGTGGAGATTTGGAAGGAGGAGTGGTTTGAGGACGGGGGGGTGTGGAGGAGTAATCGGGATGGGGAGGCGGGGGTCGAGGTCGTACGAGTTGGAGGGGCAGAGGGCGGGCGAGGAGGGACGAGTGGAGAGGAGGGGGAGTAAGGAGTATAGAGATTTTGTGTGTAGCTGTACAATCCCCTCCCCACACAACACAAGCCGCTGCTACCGCGTCCCCCCCTTCTTCCGCTCGATCTCTTCAAGTTCCTTAAGTTTAAGCGCAATACTCTCCTGTATCCCCCCCTCCCCGTCCTTCCTGCTCAACACGTCCGCGATCCAGCCCTCCATCTCCTTATCCGCCTCGCTATCCCCCCCATAAACATCAAATCCCACCCCCTTCCTCACCCCATCCCGAAGATCCTCAATATCAGCAATATCGAACCACTTCCCCACTACACCCGCCGCCAGCAAAGCGATCGAGCACGTGTTTAGGGTGGCTAGGCCTAGGGCTTCGGCTGCATCGAAGGCGCCGTCGCCTTTTTGTAGTGGCTCTGGTTTGCTCGTTTTTCCTGGGACTTGAGGTTGGCCAGGTTTTATGACGCCAGGGGTTTGCGTTTGATTCTGGAGCGAAGGAAAAGGTAGTGTCTTCCGTTTCAGGCTCCGCCGCGTGACAAGGATGGAGAGGCCGGTGAACAGGAGGCCGCCGTACAATAATGAGTCCTGGCGGACACGGCGGGCGTTGCGGGATAAGCGTTCGGGAGGGGGAACGTGGCGGGCGTTTTGTGTCGGGACATCTTCTTCTGGTGATGTGGGTGGAGATGGGAGAGTGGATTGGTTGCGGGCGCGAAGGTCACCGGGGAGTAGGTAGTCCCAGAGCGAAGACATAGTTACATTGTTCGTGTATGTATGGTAGCTCGCTTTGTCTCGGCTCAATTCAGCTCAGCTCCCCCGCGGCGAATGTTGAGTCAACGAACTTCCAATCACCAAACATCTAACACCTCCATCTACCTACAACACACACTACACACGATGGCCGCCCTCCGCCGCCCGACCGCCCGCCGCATAACCTCCCTCCTCTCCACCGACTCCATTCCCCACACGCAACAACGCCGCCGCCTCGCCACCGCCCTCGACACCCCTCCTCTGTCCAACACGACCACAGCACCACGCCCCTCAACATCCTTCTCCAACCGCCTAAACACCGGCCCCTCATTCGCTGAATTCGTATCCCCCCCCCAACAAGCACCCGACGAACTCCTCAACGAAGAAGAAAGCCTCGAACTCCGCACCGTCCAAATCGGCCCCGCAGGAAACAAACGAGCGCACACCCGCCTCCCAGAATGGTTAAAAACCCCCATCCCCTCCAACGAAAATTACAAAAAGATCAAAAAAGACTTGCGCGGCCTAGGTCTCCACACCGTCTGCGAAGAAGCGCGATGCCCAAATATCAGTGATTGCTGGGGCGGCGACAACAAGAACGCGGCCACAGCAACTATAATGTTAATGGGCGATACCTGCACACGGGGCTGTCGCTTCTGTTCGGTCAAAACGTCGAATAAACCCCCGCCGTTGGATCCTCATGAGCCGGAGAACACGGCCGAAGCTCTCAAGCGCTGGGGACTGGGTTACGTGGTCTTGACATCCGTAGACCGAGACGATCTCGCGGACGGAGGCGCACGGCATTTCGCTGAAACCATTATTAAGATTAAGCAGAAAGCGCCTCATATTCTCGTCGAAGCACTTACGGGAGACTACGCAGGCGACCTCGAAATGGTGAAATTGGTCGCGCAATCCGGTCTAGACGTCTACGCCCACAACATGGAAACCACGGAAGAACTCACACCCTTCGTCCGGGACCGTCGCGCGAAATTTCGCCAAAGTCTCGCCGTCTTGAAAGCGGCTAAGGAGGCGAAACCAGAACTCATAACCAAAACCTCCATCATGCTCGGGCTGGGAGAGACGGAGGAGGCTCTGCACCACACTCTCCGCGAGCTTAGAGCTGTGGGGGTTGATGTCGTGACGTTTGGACAGTACATGCGGCCTACGAAACGGCATATGAAGGTTGAGGAATACGTGACGCCGGCGACTTTTGAGGTTTGGCGGCAGAGGGCGTTGGGGATGGGGTTTCTGTATTGTGCTAGTGGGCCGTTGGTGAGGAGTAGTTATAAGGCTGGGGAGGCGTTTATTGAGAATGTGTTGAAGAAGAGGGCGAGGCATAATTCACTTGTTAGTGCGGAGGCTATGGGGGATTTTAAAAGTCTTAAGGATGCGTAGGTGGGTGGCGACTGCGGCGTTTACTGGATGGGTTGGGTATATAGACCTGGACGGTATTGCGGATGGTGTTGCTTGTAGCAAGGAAACGCTATCGGGGCATGGGTTCTGGCGTTGAGAAGCGTGGGCTTCGGTCCGCTGCGGTTACGACTGCTTTGCTTTGGGCATTAGATGTCAAGGCCAAGTTCTTCCTGTGCTATTGTTATCCAAACGCTTCCGGCGAATTGACAAGATGGTTCTCTGAGAGAGTGATTCGTTCTACATGAAGTAAGCGTTAATATCGTTCTTCACGTCCAGGCTACAGAACACGGTTGAGCAGCACATAGGGTCGAGCGGTATGCTGGGTGTGTGAGGCAGGGCTAATTGCAAGAGGATGGGGGATGTTGTCTGGTGTGAGGGAGTTTTAGGTGGTGCGGCGTGGCGTGGCGTTTGTTTGGTTGGGGGCATAAATGGATAGAGTGGTCGGGAGGGAATTATAGAGGCTTGGATGGGCAAGGCATTATGGACGGCGTTAACTGCAGAGGATTTGAGGGACACTACATGAAAGTGAAAGCGGCGGACTAGGGGCAGGACTGGATTCCCGGCTCATGGTTTTTGCGTTCAGGCATGCCCGTAGTTGCATGGAATCTGTTCAGAGCTACCGAGAACGTCTATCATGACTCCTTATGACCACTCCCCGGCGCTGGCACAGTTGACCGAGGTCGATCCGATGCACTCACTTGCTATTCTTCCCTTCGGCCGATCGCTTGCGCCACCCAGGGAATACATTGGCATTCTCATTCATAACCTCCTCTCCTGTGTAGGGCTGCACGATGGCTTTATCCTCCAACTCCGGATCGTCGCTGGAAAGGGGATTGGCCATGTCTTCCGGCAAGCGGTACCTATGTCTCGTTGTCAGTACGGGTTTTCTCAACGACGCTGCTCTTCCCGTACGTGACGAGGGCGACATGTTTGCCGTAGCGGATGATATTGGTTGCTTCGGAAATGGCTTCGATCTTTTTGGCGGCGATGTCCAGAATCTCCCAGGTGCGGTCTGGGGGTTCGTGGGGAAGGATGTTGACGCTGTAAGTCGCTAGACGCTTGCGTTCGTTGGCTAGGATGGGCTTGTGGGCTTGGGCGGTTGCGTGGCGCTGGGTGGCGGCATTGGCGTGGTGGTCGGATCCGGCGGCGGTCTTGCGGCGTTGGTTCATTGTCTGAACAAAGGTGGTGGAGTATGGGTTGCGGTGTTGGCATCTGTACCTGGTGAGGAAGGCGTATATATATGGGCTTCAAGCACAACGAAGGCCTGTGCTTGCTATGGTACAAAGGGTTCTGGATAGATGGATGCATGAATGGAAGTCGTTTGTGAGCAGCGTTGTACGCGTTGTGAAGATCGGGATAGTATGGTCTGGGGTTCGCAGTGGAATCAACATTGCGTTCATGCTGACGGATTTGCAAAAGGAGTAACAATGGCACAAACAATAGGACCACCGTCCACCCTCACTCGTGCATTCAGGTGCCCGCAGGCATGCTGCGTGGGATCGATCGGCTCAGAGCTATTGACAACGCTTGCTTTGGCTTCGGTGCCTCCTATCACCAATTTATGGCTCTGGCATAGCTGGCCATATTTGTTCAAGGCTTCACTTCCTCCGTTCTGCTGGGCAATCGGCCTTAAAAATTGTCTCCGATGCTCCGATTGGTCGCTCGGCAATCCAAGGCCATGTGGCGGTGTATGGCTTTAGCCTGATCGCCACCCAACGCAGCCTTATGTTGACTTCATCGCAGAAACTCACCATTCTGCTTGTTATGTAGAAATACCATACTAGCTACGGTCGACAAGGTTGCTGGTGGACAGAGGAGTTAGCCTACACAATCGACATCAAGTCCATGGCTGCTATGGCTAGTTTTTACAAAGATCTCCCAGATGGCCACATCCGCATCCTGGCATTGCTGCCTGGAGAGCCTGCTTCCCCACTGATGGTAGAGCTCAAGAGCTGGCCGCTGAGACCACCACTCGATGTACAGTTGGTGAGCACGGCTCCTTGCACGGATTGTCGCGATCGAGGCGTGGGCTGGGAGGCTCACCTCGACACACTTCTGGGGAATAAGGATGGGTGCTTTGATGTCGAAGGTCGGAGTTTCAGCCGGTCTGCTAGGAGTATTGGCTTCGAGGGGGGCTACCTAGTGGCCGAATTGGCTACGCGCGACGGGCGTCGTTGGGTGCCGGATAAAATTCCTCTCAACAAGTTGCATGTCAATATCTGTACAGCAGTCGTGCGAAGTCTTGGGTTTGATGGGGAGATGAAGCAATGCTCTGTCGATCTCAACAGCCAGGTCGGTAACGCTGACGGCAGATTCGATGTTGGTAAGGACCTAGGCCATTTTGGCGAAACAGCGAGAAACATTACCCTACATGGCACTAAGTTGGCTGCTGATTTGGTTTGTGTTGATGGTAGCGACAACCATGCCGAGGTGGACCTGTACCCGATGCTGCTGGAAGCGTGGCGAGACTCGCATGGCTACGAAGCCTTGTCCTACTGCTGGGGCGACCAGATCCTTTCTCAGCAACTTTTGATATCGTCGTCGCAGGGTGATAGGATCCCGATCACAGAGTCTTTGCATGTGTGCCTGCGGCGCCTGAGGGTTCGGGACTCTGTTCGCTATGTGTGGGCGGATGCTGTCTCGATCAATCAACAAGATATGGCTGAACGTAATACACAGGTGCAGATGATGGCCGATATATACAAGTGCTCACGCCGCACGCTGGTATGGTTAGGAGACGCCGAGTCTGGAGGTCCGGAGACGCTTGCCTTCGCGACATTACAGGGTACCTTTCATCGCCTCGACAACGATAATGACGAGGGATTTTACCCTAATCACAATACGGCTTATCAGGAATGGGTATCGCACCTGAATAAGTTCCTAAAAGAGCATAAGCATTGCGAGTGTTGTGGTGAGATGTTCCGTGGGCCTCATCCTGGGGGCACCGAAGCTTTACGAGCCTTTGTGGCGTTACTTGAGCGGCCTTGGTTTCGACGACTTTGGGTCGTACAGGAGGTCACTTTTGCGCCCCATGTCCAAGTGATGCAGACCTGCCAATAAACAACCGAACTCAACTCGCTGCGCTCAGTTGAGTTCGGTTGCTCCCGTCAGCTGATTAGTTGAGTTATCAACTAGCCGCAGAGGTGGTAGTTGAGTTGGTTGAGTTGTTTGATCTGGCATTGTAGTATAGCTATGAGATAGTCAACTTATTCAACCACGACGGCGTCAATAGCACTCGATCCAGAGGTGCTATCCGAGCTACGAGTGGTAGAGGTTGTTACTGTAACACCACCGCTCCTCCGTGCTAGTAGAAAGAGGTTACTGTTGCTACTGTCAGCGGAGTAATAGGGGGGTAGGGGTAGTATATCTCCGCACCGAGTCCACTTAATTACACCGGTTCTAATCCAGCTCTTTAAGCACTGCGTGTATTACATCGTGAGTGCTAATAATGACCTCCGCCGTATACTAAGTGCAGCACCGGTCTCACTAAACACACGCTCCGGCTCATCCGACATTACCGGCGTTAAATAGATATTAAGCGCTATCGCCGTTAGCTGTAGCTAGCACCGCCGCTGCTTAAGCTAATATAGTATCGGTAAATCGACTATTAACAGCGTGCTACTACGAGGCTCACTAAGGTATTAAGTGAGCTACGTATTAATAGTAGCTACTATAGCACTACTAGAGTCCTTGTCGTCTAATAGTACGTCGCAGTCGTCGTAGTGCACCGCTTAACGCGTTACTAGAGGCTTAGCAACCTCGCTAGCGCTACCGCGATCACGATAGCGCTAGCTTAACCTCTAGAACTTTACCTTTGCGTTGTTCATCTAATCTTACCGATCTAACTACCTCTTCTTAATCTAGCGCTACTTTATACGAGGGTAGAGCATGATACTAGTAGAGTAGATAGGCGAGTCGTCGAGCTTCTTGTAATAGGCGTTTAGCTTCTACTAGCCGGCGTTAATGTTAGTACTAAGGTAGTACTCGAAGGTAGTTTAATCGTTAGGTACAGCGATTACGTAGTCTATAGTAGTGCTATTCGACGCGTTAAAGGTTAGCTCGCTCTATCGATTACGCTCGTTTTACCTTTAGCGCTTACTCTACTATAGTAACGCCTCGTTAACTAGATATTGCTAACGGAGGCGCTTAAAGTAAGTAAGAAGGTCTTTTAAGATCCGATAGACCTACTAAACGCAGCCGGTACAACTACCGGCGTAGCCTTAGAGGTCGGTAGTAGCCTTCTTAATTAGCTGTAAGATCTCGTAGTATAGCGTAATTACGTGCTAGTTGTCGTTGTTAAGGCGGTCGGCTAAGATAGCTAGCGGAGGCTTTATCTTTAACAATAGCTTGCCGCTATTACGATAGCGAGCCTCGTAGGCCTTATATACTAGATCCTTCTCTATTATTAGCTTATCAATCGCCGGCCGGAGGTATAAGGCGCGCTCTACTATAGTATTAAAGCTATTCTACCTCGTTATTACGTCCTTAATTAGCTTATATAACTCCTTTTTAAATAGCCGGTTCGGCGTAATAAGTAGTAGCTACAACGCTATCAGCCTATCGTTCCTCTACGGTAATCTAACTATCTAATAGATAAGGTTATATAGCTTGCCGAGAGGTCCTTTCTTACGCTAGATACGTAGCTATATCTCCTCGAGTATAGTATTCATTAGTTCGAGCTCGAAAGCCTCCTTATTATTACTAAGAAGCACCGCTTAAGCTACAAGGTTAAGGATATAGCCTATATAGCGAATCTAAGCCTTATCTCTATTAAAGCTAGACTTAGCTACTAGCGCGTTAAGGTAGGTACTATTACTATAGGCGTTATCGGTAATAAAGTATCTAATCTTCTCCTCTAAGTAGTATTACGCTATTACGTTGCCGATATTAGCAGCTATATTAAGACCGCTATACTTACCGAGCTAGCGCGATAGAGCGAGTAGAGTAGTCGTTAGCTTGCCGCTATCGGTAAGGAATAAGGCTACGACACTAAGTAGAGCGAGCTTGTTACCGGAGGTCTATAGATCGAAGGAGTAGTTAATGTTATTAATAGCGCTATTAAGGCTCTTAGTTACCGCTCTAAGCGCTCGATTATAGAGCTTCGCGATAGTGTCGCTTACGGTAGTTCTATTCGGCATTAATAGCTCGTAGCGTAGATTAAGGTACTTTAGTAGCGCGTTTAGCTTTAGCGACTTAACCTAGCGAAACAACACGGACTCGATAATAATCTAGTCGTAAAGTAGTATCTTAAAGGTAGCGCTATCGAACTTAACGGCTTATTAGTTTTACGTAGCGTTAACTAGATCACTACTATTAGTAAGCTCTTTACTAGCGAGGTACGCCTCTATAGCGCCTTTACTAATGCGGCGCTTCTTCGGAATAGGTCCTTTCTTAGTAAGGTAATGTATGTCCTTTATATAGTTGTTCGTAGAGCTAGTAGCCTTCTCTATCTTAAAGATATGTAATTTATAGGACCGCTTTAGATGGCACTCCTTATACATCTACTAGTAAGTGTTATCGGCAATACGCTTAAGCCGTACGCCGTCCGTATTACGGATAACCTACGTCCTTAGCTTCCTATTGTTAGAGGGCACTCTATAGCTAGAAATACGCGTCTAATTAATGAACTCGTAGCCTTCGATCTAGCTAGTTATAACCGGTCTTAGCGCGTTGTTACGGAGGCTGCCGAATAGGCTAGAGCGTTATAGGAGTAACGGCGCTTCTAGTTCTAATGTAGGTAGAGCTTCTAAGAGAACGCTAGAGGTTTCGGAGGTTATAGTAGTGTGGATTTAACGCGTTAAAGATAGTTGTTAACTATACTATTAGAAGCGGACGAAGATTGCGACAGCGGCGGAACTAGCCGTGTTATACTTTATAGCTATACGTAAGTAGAACAAAGGTCGGAACGCGTAGATAAGCGGGAGCTTGCCTAATAAGGCAGTTAAAGCATTGAGATTGCTATACTAAAGAGCTAAGAACTTTCGAGCGAACCTCGGCTACGGTTACAACCGTACGGAGCCGCGCTACTATTAGGCTCTAAGTAGCTACAACACCTACGGTTGTCTATAAGAGGAAGTTACTTACACTAAGGGTTAGGGTATAGGTAAGAGTTGTAACGCTTAAATAACTAACAACCTTATAGTTGAGTTAATAGCGACGAGGTCTTAGTTAAGTTGGCTGCCAAGATTCAAACAACTTAAACAACTGAGTTGAAACGAGTTGTTTACTGACACCTCTGTCACCATCCAAGGCAGGACGCTTACCCTTTGCAAGCTCTTTCACCCAAATTTGATTGTTCATGTAGAGATACGCTTCCGATATGAATATTTCTGCTTGCTGTTAAGTTCGGAAGTGTTTGTGACAGGCATGACGATGTTTATCAACCATTGGTCGAGCCCCTTCTCTGTTTCGATCCATCATTAGCTAGGTTACCAAGACGTACAGACGCATGATTCTAACGTACTCATAGTAGCGGTAGACGCCGGGAGCCTTGCCATGAGCCACAGCGTAGAAAGCCGCATCTCCACGTTCTGGAGTTGTGTTCTCGTTCTCAGATTCGATGTCTTGAGCGTAGTTGATAATACCTTTCGTGTGCATATAATCTTTCGCATCTTGAAGCTTGACGAAACTCTTATGTTCTGCCTTCGGAAAACCAGTCACTCGAAGATGAGCTCTTGCCCTGTGCAGATATATGAGAGACGATCTCTGTATGACAGAGTAGTAAATGTTACCAGGACGAAAATATGGTCGGCTGTTTCATCTGGCGGCCATTGAGCACAGCATAATACTCCTTGTTCTCGCGTCGAGGCATCTTGAAGGGTCTCTGTTTTAGATGACAAAGCCAGAAGTGTGCACGAGACACGCGAATGATAAGCAGTGGCGGCCACTTGAAGTTGTTGGAGTTGTTAACCAGAGCATAAAGCTGATTTGGGTTGAAGAAATCCAGACCGCTGCCTTGAACAATAGAGCTTTCAAGACCAAGACACAAGTCTCTCAAGGTACATCATCGTCAGTGACCCGATTGAGAGGCCCGCCTTAGGTCGAGACCCCGTGGCCAACGTGATCGATGCGATGTACTGCATCTGGTACGGCTTTCAAGTTTGGCTCCGCCACTCACAAGCTGCGTGTGCGCATGGGCCTCGGGTAGCTTGCTTCGCGATTTTACGTGATCACATATTGTTCGATCACAAATTACAGCTGCCATATTAGCTGAGTAATCGCGTCACTAAATCATCTTGAGGCCACTCAAGGCTTATTAGGTGTAAGTTGATATGTTATCTCACTTCAAACACGTTATCTATCGTTGACTTTCCAAGAACTGACAGCAAACAAATTCCTTTTTCTTTTCTAGGGTCGTGAAGCTGGACGCGCGACGGACACTCGGCCTTTCTTCAGGATCGCGCTCGAAGGACATTGATCCAGTAATAGAGCCGGCCTCACGCTACCTCCAGCATCGCCGCAGCTGTTCAACCCACCACCCTTCATGGAGCGATCGTGTACACGCCAGAAAAGATATCACAGTCGGCTTTGCCAACAATGCCCGTGCTTACAACCTTCACACAGGCGTATTTGATGTGGTCTCTTGCTGCGGCCAGAGCGAGGAGGCTCTTCCACAGCAATGCCGGACCACTTCGTAAGCCGATACGAGACTCTCTCTGCATACGAGTCGTCCAGTTCTGGTCGACTGAGAGAGCCACAAGACTCGCACCGTTGATAGTATACTCTAGCGTTGTACCGTTGGCCAGGATACCGTCGGATCGTAATGGCGATTTGCTTGCTTGTCCACCTCATTGTGGAGCAATAAATGTTGGTGCAAGAGAATGTGCCCATAATGCTGCTGTCGTGCTCCTTGAGTACACCATACAGATCGTCAGCAGCGAAGAATTCAAACGACAGACCGTGCGGGAGAACCAATCTTGACACATCGTCGTGAAGGGCAGGTCGCATATCAAATGAGTGGCTGGTGCCAATAGCACGATCAGTGGCAGTGTGAGCTAGCGAGTCCCGCAGGTGTTGCTGGAGAGCTTGGTCTGTGTTGAAGGTGCGGTCGCACTCCTCGCAGCTGGATATGGCGGCATGAGACGACGAGTCGTGAAGGTGTTGCTGGAGAGCTTGATCTGTGCTGAAGGCGCGGTTGCGCTCCTCACAGCGGAACGGGGCGATATGGACTGGCGAGTCACGCAGGTGCTGCTGGAGAGCTTGGTCTGTCTTGAAGGTGCGGTCGCACTGCTCGCAGCTGAGTATGGCGACATGGGACGGCGAGTCGCGCAGGTGCTGCTGGAGCGCTTGATCTGTCTTGAAGGTACGGTCGCACTGCTCACAGCTGAGTATGGCGGCATGCGACGGCGAGTCGCGCTGGTGCTGCTGGAGCGCTCGGTCTGTGTTGAATGTGAGGCCACACTCTTCGCACTCGAATGACATCGCGTGGGTTGGTGAGTCGCGCAGGTGCTGCTGGAGCGCCTGATTCGTGCCAAAGAAACGATCACAATGTTGACACATAATAGCTATTACGGTCTCCTCCATTTCTCAGGGATTGAGCTTAAAAGATTCAAAGCGATAGATAGGCTGTTCTCGTCCACTTCATATGATGCCAACATGAGACCGAGCATATGACTTTACATGCAGCTTAGTAGCATCTGCCTCGGGCGGGGGTAGCGTTCGCCAGCTACGCTGCATACCTGCATGTTTGCATGACTTACGGGCCGATCGCGTTGCGGAGCATGAGTGAGCTGTCTAAGGTGCCCGGAGGATGGAGACTTCGGCAAGAAGAGACTAGCAAGTGTACCTGGAGAGAAATTAATGTAGATACGGACAGAGAAGTATTAGTCGAAGCACGGGTTTAGACTTCACCACCGATCACGATGTCTTGTGATGCTCTGCGCTGGTATGTCTACACTACGTTTGAATAGGTAGCTAGAAAAGCATTGGGCGAGTATGCTAACGAGCGACAACTGCTACGTCAGCTATGGAACCTGTTTTCGCCAGGCACAGGAAAAGGTCACAACGAAGTCTACTGCAGCAGGGTCTTCAGCTGCCGGTCAAAACAGACCACGCGTTGTGACCCGAGGTTGATACCTTAACGCTAAAGCGCTGTGCGACCGCTTAGCGTCCTCTGCTAGCGGCTGACACAAGCTTGATCTTCCCGCACGGGAAGACCTGGCGCGACGAGCACTCTAGTGGTTTAGTATGCTCAGTCTCTCTAACAGGATATCGCCTCTTTCGAGTAGACGTGGGCGAAATCTTTAAAGCTTGATGATCGTCGTGGCGTAGCGGCTGGAACGCGGAATGCGAATGGTGTTTGAACCGATCGAGGAATCAGGCGTGTCGCATTGAATGCGATGCAGCCATGAGGGACCACGGATGAACAGAAGAAGGCACAGATGTAAAAATGGGAGTTGCTCACTTACGGTTGAAGATACTCTAGTGCTATGATGGAGCTTGCCCTCCGAACTAGAGAGAAGGACATACGCTCCTCTTCTTACACATCGACGCACGTGTGTTGTTAAGCAAGTGATCTCCATGAAGGCTGCTCAAGCCCAAGTTGACCAGTTGCAGCAAAGTCTGACGGAAGCGCCGCCGCTATCGTAGACCCGCCATTGGTGAGTGGAACGCTGAGACACCCTGCACACATCAACCATCGCAGATCAGCTCTGGTCCATGCCGTGTCTCCTCGATGAAACCTTCACATAATAAAACGGACCTGTGTTTTCCTATTGAGCGTCTGGTAACGAATCTGGGAATCGGACTGGTCTGGCCTGGGGAAGTTCGCACTTCGGCGCGCTAATTTGCCGCACGCCAAATAAGTCTCAAGGCCTTGCTCCATCGGCTCAGATGAAGATCCATGTCCCTTTCCGTGAGCCAGTGTAATGCTTGGTGCAACCACAAAGGTCTCCCCTGCGCCGTGATTGGTTCGAAACGATAATGCTGGCCGTCGAGCAGCGCAATACCAATTCTGGCTCGGATTACCGTTTTGGCTTGTATCGTAGGGACGTTCGGTACCCGGTTCAGTCGTTGCTCGCAAGAATTGGTACGGGCACTCGGTCGCAATGAGAATGCAGTCCTGACTGCCGGCTAATGCATTCGTCCTATCATGACCAAACTTTACAGGGTCTCCATATCTCACTGAGTGGAGTGCAGGCCATGGCAATATAAGAGCTCTCTTACGTCCAGAACCGTTTGCAACTTGATCTGGTGTTATCTTACCAAGGACCAGCATTGATTTCTATCCACATAAGTCGACAACTTCGCCACATCGATATAAGGTCGATGGTCATCAGCTCAGCCGAGAGTATGTCGGATCCACAAAGTGCAGACAACTCGGGCAGCACACTAGCTGGGCTTCGATCGGAAAAGTCCAGCCAACGACTGGAACAGATCGCAAGCCTGAGGGCTCGAGGAGTCGGAGAGCACATTGACCTCCCACAGCTTGTGGTGTGCGGAGACCAGTCCGCTGGGAAAAGTTCCGTGTTGGAGGGCATCACCGGTCTTCCCTTTCCACGACAAGATGGGGTGTGTACTAAATTCGCGACTGAGATCATCCTCTCCCACACTGAAGGCCCTACTAGTGTCTCTGCAGAGATCATCCCACACCATAACCGCTCAGATGCCTCTAAGATCGAGCTTTGCAAATACAGGCGGGAGATGGCTCAGTTCAGCGAGCTGCCTGATGTAATTGAGGAGGTCGGTAGAACTTTAGGCATTCGGGGGTCTGGACTTGTTGAGACAGGCCCCGCCTTTGTCGAAGACGTCCTGCGCATCAAAGTGTCTGGACCGACCGGTCTTCATCTGACAGTTGTCGACTTACCTGGGCTCATATCCGTCACGAACGAGGAGCAGACGGAGGATGATGTCCAAACCGTTCACAGTCTCGTTGATTCATACGCGCAGAACCCTCGCACGATCATACTAGCGGTCGTACAAGCGAACAATGACATTGCCAACCAAGGCATCATTCAAAAGTCCAAGAAGTACGACAAATCCGGGCAGCGTACGGTAGGTATAATTACCAAGCCTGATCTGATCAATACTGGGACGGAGAGACGGATTGCTGCGCTAGCAACAAACCAGGACACCACGAAACTGAAACTTGGATACTTCTTGCTGAAGAACCCATCTCCGTCAGAATTGGCCTCTGGATGTACACAAGAACAGCGAGAAAGAACCGAGCTCAACTACTTTGCAAGCTCTCCATGGAAAGAGCAGGCCCTAGAGGTCGAGAGGGTCGGCGTTGCAACATTGCGAAGGTTTCTGCAGCGGCTGCTCGACCAGCATATTGAAAAAGAGTTGCCCAAAGTCAGGGAGGAGATCAAGCAATTGATCAAGAGGACAGAGAACGAGATCAACGCTTTGGGAGAAGAACGGCCCACGCCAGGACATCTTCGAATGTTCCTCACTAGGATTGCAATGAGATTCCACAACCTCGCTACTGCAGCACTTCACGGTGACTACCACGGTGTGGACACTCCATTCTTCACTGATTCCGACGTGGCGCCCACCTATCTCCGAATTCGAGCGTTTGTCCATAACGCCAATACCGCCTTCGCCAATGACATGAGAGAGAACGGGCAGACCATGAAGATTGCACAAACAGTGGTAATAGATGTCTGGGATTCTGATGCGATACAGAATTCGCCGGAAGTGTCGAGTGGACAAGGTCTTGTCACAGAAGGAGAGATGAAAGCATTCGTCTTGAAAGTAAGCAATAGCGCGCGCACAAAGAGGGCAGCTAGCAACCCAGCTGACCTGTACAGTTATACAGAAAGACTCGTGGGAGGGAACTTCCAGGGAACTATAACCACGTCTTATTGACCGAACTTTTCCATCATCAGTCAAAGAAATGGAACTTGATGGCAAAGGAGCACTTGACTGACGTGTTCGAAAGTCTTTCCGCTTTTGTCAGAGCCGCGGTTCGATACGTTAGCGCAGACGATCAGGTTTCTGTTGAGATGCTTGACAGGATCGAATCCTCGCTTCTCGAAAGCAAGCAAACCTCCGAGGAGGAGCTTCTGAAGCTGTGCGAAGACGAAGCTCAGCAGCCAATAACCTACAACCACTATTACACCGACAATGTTCAGAAGGCTCGACAGACCAGTACCAGGAAGTGGATTAAGCAGGCTATGGAGGATGCTTCGATCGAGTACTATAACGGGAAACTGCACATTAGTAATACTGCTGCCGATGGAGAGAAGCTGTTGACTGCTCTCCAAAGACAGGTCCTCATCGACATGGATGATCAAGCCTGCTCAGAAGTCCTCGCAGGCTTTTCGGCCTACTACAAGGTAGGTACATTTTCGGACCACATTGGCAAAGTTGACGTTGTGTAGGTGGCACGGAAGACGTTCGTCGACAATGTTTGTAGACAGGTCATAGAGCGGCACCTGTTGCGCAGTCTGCCTATGATGTTCTCGCCGGAGACCGTGGCTTCCTACAGCGATGAAGAGATGAAGCAGATCGCTGGTGAGGGGGAGAGCACCATCTCGAAGAGAAGACAGCTTCGCGTCATGCATGAAAACCTCATGGCGGGATTCAGAGACCTCCGCAGGTAAGATGGTGCGCCTCGAATATTGAGGTCAACAATTTGTCATGTGCATGATCCCTGATATAATGTACACTAAGTGGCAAAGATAGCCTATCTTATTATGTCGCGCAATGTGGAGCTTTTGTGGCTCTCCACAAACGATCTTGCTACTTGCGCTAGCCTCTCGTAGAACAGCATTGTGGATGGCCCAAGAGACCTAAGTGATAAGAGGTCGTGCGGGGTAAGGCAGCATGAAGCTTAAAGTCTCCAAGCTGCCCCGAGTCTTCTGCTCTCCAGACGCCCCCACAGCTGCGTAGCCGATCCTTCTTGGCGCTACTACCATCACTTTTCTTTGACTCGAATGGACCTTCTTTTAACGATGCGCTCCAAGATAGTGCTGTGGAGGTGCGTCCATAGCGTGAATGCATCGAAAGCATGCCCAAGTGACTGTGCAAGGTCGCTGAGCGGCTGAATTCATTTCTTCGTCAACTCCAGCAGCTCCAAACCGAACGTAAGGACTCGCCATTTTACCAATCTGTGCATCGTCAAACCCGGCCACGCGCCTTGAGTCCATCGCACCAGCCCGAACCTGATTAGCGGCTTGATCGTCTCCCGATAGTAAGAGTCGTCCCATTGCTTGTCCTCGCCCTGCGCTAGCACCTTTTCCAACCACGGCGGGAGATTTGTGTTGAGTTCTTCACACGTTTGCCGCCCCCTCCACTCGCCAGCCGGAACAGCTCCGTTTGTATTATAGCCCGATCCAGGAAGATTAGGAGAGTCAGGAATGCGACTGGCTCGATAAGAGATTTACGGTCTTCTATACTCCTTAGAGACGAAAGGCTGGCTTCCCATACTGTCCATACCGTCCGGTCGTAGTGCGACGCCTCGACGAACTCTTTACTCTTCAGCAGCCATTCTTAATGTTGTAGGAAATCTGATAGGTAGCGATGCATTGCACAACGCGCCTCGACGCGATCGTCCACTTCTGAGCCGATCCTAGCTGCCGCCAGATCAACTGCCAGGGCGACTCGATCCAACATGTCGACAATCCGTGTCGATAGGGCGAGAAGCTCTTCGCCCACGCTGCTTCGGTCTTTGTCGATCGCTTTCAAAAGCAACGAACAGGCTTCGTCAGGCTTCATTTTCTCAACCTTCACCACTTCACTCCTACGTCCTAGAAGCTGCGACGCGTGCCCATCCTGGCTTGTCACAATGACAGACCCCGCCTCGCCTGCGGGGACAATCCGCTGTACGCCCCAGTCGAGCTGGTCGGCATTGTCCACCACGGACATCCATCTCTGCGTTGTCGCTCTGCTGCGCAACCACCTGAGCACTGCTTGTACCGCAGGAATGTCCTGCATCCCACCTGGTCCGCTTGCTTGCTCCACCGACAGCCCGATGTCACGGCAACACCGTTCGAAGCTTGACCGCGCTGTTTCCTCGCTTCGCGCGTCGATCCACAGGATGCAATCATAATCGTTCTCGTGCTCTTCAATATATCTCAACACCAGCTGTGTCTTGCCTGTGCCACCTAAGCTCGTCACCGTCACTGCATGTGCTAGCTTCTTGTCTCGGGATTTTTTACCCAACTTCTCCTCCAGCTGCGCTGTCAGATTGGTTCGTTAGGTGTAGGTCGCGACGTTGGTGAATGGTATTCCCCCCAGCGATTACGAAAACTGATAGGTCCATCAATCCACGCCCAACTCCAGCTGGGTGCTCTGTGCATGTTCTGCGCACGCTTCTAAATGTTAGCATTTCGGGGCTGGATGAACCAAACAAGATCCCAGAGGATCTCAGCACGGAAGAAACCAGCAACGGATGAGTCCTGCCGATAAACTTTACACGCTTGAGCGAGTCCCGCCAGAGCACTAAACTTATCCTTGTCAGGAAACGTAAGCCAGGACCTCGGGCGTGATCTGCACCTGCTCGCCTTGATTCTCTAGCAGCAGAGACAGAGTTCAATAATCAAAGGATCTCGCAACCGTTTGTACTACCTCCGGCCTGATGTGCACCTTCTCGCTTCGTCTCTCTAGCAGTTGCTGCATCACAGACCTCCTACTAATTTGGTTTCTTGCAGCAGCCGCTACAACCTCGGACTCACACCCGTCGTAAGGGTTTAAAGATGAGCGCTACGAGCGCGCGTTGGCTGAGATTCCTGTGATGTCGCGAATGTTTCGCTCGAAGGCGGCCCTGTCACCTAGTTTCCGACCTGTCTTGTCAAGGAACACGACGACCTCTAGAGCAGGAGTGCTCCCCTATGGAGGAGCACGCATGAAATGCACGACTACAGGAATCTAGTCTGCCAACGCCCGGCGGAGGAATTAGGAATGAAATATCGCGTTCACTTCTGAGGACAGCCTCGTTCTAGGCAAACGCCACACAACGCCAAGCCCAATTCGAGACTAGTCGGCTTAAGGTGTTATGCTGCACGACGGTTAATGTGCACTGAAAATATCTCGTTTCAGCCTCATCACGGCAAGGCTAAGGCGCAAGTATGAATGTGCCACCACCTGCTGCATTTATCTTCATGCCTACCTCTCTGACCCTCCGATCGATTTCACGTCTCTTCACTTATTAGCAAACCCATGACTGGCTGATATGCAGAACAAAGTCGAGGTCGCATACACGCAGCTAGGACACGAAGCAGATACTACCCGACTAGATGCAGCGCAACGCCACTTCAACACGAGAGGATGGCGCGGTACAGTCACAGTTAGCTCTCTCATTACTACGGCTGTCCTTGCCGTCAACCTGACCGTGCTCATCTAGACCGCCCGCCGATTCCACCTACACTACGGAACCGCTGTTGTCTTCGAAGGTTCATGCTCGAAAGTTAGGCATATCTCCACCTAGACCCATCTAGCCATTAACGTGCTAAGCTCGCTGCTCTTAGCCGCCTGCAACACCGCCATGCAAGTCCTCTATGCGCCCACACGGCCAGAATTCGACCGCGCGTACGCCGATCGCCGCTTCCTCGACATCGGCGTGCATACCCTCCGGAACCTGGCTAGCATCGACCGCCGAAGGCTCGCTCTGTGGGCGGTGTTAGGCCTGAGTAGCGTGCCGCTGCATCTGCTCTATAACTCTGTCGTCTTCGAGATCTCCACTAGGAGCACCTTCACGGTCACGACGGTAGGCAAGGATTTCGAGACTAGGGGATCCTAGAACGCAACGCAGGCCCGGTGCCTGTTAGACACCGGTACCGCGGTGTCCATATCTGATCTACAGGCAGATATGGGAGGCTTAGTGCGATTGGACAACGCGGCCTGTATTGCCGCGTACGGGTATGGTATGACGTGCCAGTACGCCAACTTGCTCGCCGTGTCCAGCGAAACCAGCGAGAGGACGACAAACAACAATTTCCTGAATTACGTGAAGGTCGACGCGGGCGACACAACCTGGATGTGCAACGTCCCTGGTAATACCGGATATCAGCCTCCCTACGATCCCTTAAGCCTTCTGGCGAACGCCGCGGCTTAGACGTTGCCTACCGTTGCCGCAAATGCGAGCGATGACGGCTTCAACTGCGAAGACTTCCGTACGAATTACGACTTCCCTATCAGTCACTGTTTGGCGCAGCCGGCGGAACAGCATTGCAAGCTTACGATTAGCGTGGCGTTCCTCGGTGTCGTACTAGCTTGCAATGCCTACAAGGTAGCATGTCTAGCCATCGTGGTATGGCGGATGAAGTTCGATCCTCTAGTCACTATAGGAGACGCACTTGCGTCGTTCCTGGATTCTCCCGATGTAGCTACTAAAGGCCACTGTTTGCTCTCGGAATTAGAGGCTGAAAAATGGACGTCCAGGAGAAGTACGGATCGTATGGTATGGAAGCCAAAGGCCAGACTTGGCTTCAACGCCGTGAGTACGATAAGATGGCTCTGCTGCAGCGCACTATATGTGAGCCGAGCGACGAGAACGTGCAGTGCTAGAGAAAGCTAATAAGTTTCTTAAAGATTCGCTACCTTCTAGGCACTCGCATTAGGCCTCTTGATCACCGCTATCCGTAGCGCGATAGTAGTGTCCGGGGTGCCTCTAAGCTATGCATACATGCGTTCCCTTGGCCTCGGCTAGCCATCCATCGACAATGCGGTGTCCCAGGACTAGTACCAAGCAACGCCACTGGGAGAAAGCAATCTCAGCTCGCTAGCCGCAAAGGTCCTCGCCGCAAATCTGCCACAGCTTCTCCTGTCAGTGGTGTACATGCTGTACAACGATCTCTTCACGCGGATGCAGCTCGCGCGAGAGTGGCTCTCGTATTCGAAGACACGCAAGTCTCTCCGCGTAACGAGTCCCGAAGGCGAGCAGAGATCCACGCGCTTCCTGCAACTTCCCTTTATCTACGCCATCCCGCTGCTCATCGCCATGGCTGTTCTGCACTAGCTCGTCTCGCAGAGCGTGTTCGTGTTCCTCGCCAACACATACGATTACAGCAACGGCGATCCAGCCCAGGACATGGGTCTCGATGTCATTGGGCTCGGGTTCTCGCCATATGGTATTATACTAGCGCTTGTTGTTGGCGGCGCCCTAATACTTGGCCTGTAGCTGCACGCCTTGCTCCTACGGTACCCTCGCAACATGCCGCTGGCCGGCACCTGTATCGTAGCGATCAGTGCTGCGTGCCATAAGCCCCCATGGGACGGTGATGCAGCACGGAAGAAGGTGATGTGGGGTATGGCAAGCGAGAATGCAACGGCGGATGTCGGACACGCAGCTTTCTCTTCTAGCGAAGTAAGAGAGCTGATGCCTGAGGATATGTATGCTAGGCAAGCTGCTACGTGGTAGGAGCAGCTGTTACAATCTAAGTACATCGTCTTTAACCAGTCTACGAGAGACTTTCAAAATAGGTCAGGAAGAAGCTGCGGTCTTCAGCCTTCATAGGCTTTCACATCACGTCCGTTCAATACTAGATAGCGCAGTGACTTTCGTGATCTCCCCTACCACATACAGAGACGACGCCACTCTGCCGGGAACTCCGAGCGCTTCGGCCCGGGTATGCATCCGAGTGAGCGGCAGAGCTCAAGAAACATCTTGAACAGCCACACAGCTCGTCCATTCACACACACCGCCGCCATGGCTTCAAGACGAATCCTACGGGCACTCCAGGTGCAACTCGCTCAGCCACAATGTCTCCCACGGTCCATACAACGAATGACCGCACAGCAATGCCAACACCAATCCTCCTCCAGCACAGGCGCAATGGCCTACAAAGCCCTGCACCGCCGCTTCGTCTCCCCCCTGCCCTCCTCCGACGCCCAATTTTCCAGCTAGTCTCCCCTGCCGCAGCTTTCTCCAGCATCCTCTTCGAAACGCCGCTCCCGTCCTCCGCGCCGTCCAACCGCCACGTCCTGAACTGCCTCGTGCAGAATGAGCCGGGCGTCCTCTCGCGCGTATCGGGGATTCTAGCAGCACGCGGGTTCAATAACGGCAGTTTGGTAGTCTGCAGTATGGAGTATGGACAACCCTCGATCTGTTATGCTCGCCGTTGTTCCAGCCATCGTCGATGTGGCGACGCAGGAGATCTTGGAGCTTGCCGTGGAAGCCGATGTTCATGTTGACCGCACGCTCGGTGTACTCACGAAGCCCGATCTCGTCGATAGGGGTGGTGAGTCAGGTGTGGTCGCTCTGCTAGACGGCCGTATTCAACGAATGAAGCTGGGCTGGGGGAAAGAACCCGCCAATTTGGATTTCTATCACAATCTAGAGTCCGTTATCCTCAAAGACAAGCCCTTGACTCCGCAGGAATGGGAATAACTGGACTGCTGGCGAGAGCTCGCCTTCAAACACATTTTAAATATACCGGTATGTTACGCTACATATGTAGGGCTATTATCATGGGCGAGTTTCAAAGGTAAGCCCAGATTACTGGTGGATCCATCGCCAACGAACAAGGCATGCCTTTAGCTCCTTCAACGCAGCAAACGCTCTTGTGTTCTGATATGATCGTCATGCCCGAAGGCACGTTTTCGAGTACCTTCTTCACTCTCTCCCTCAAATCTCCCTGGATGTTGCACTCGTCATGGGAATCGTCGGAGTAGTGTCGGTAACGGTGATGACCGTCTTCGTACCGATATATCGATATCATAGCAAGCCCACGCGCAAGCTCAGAGATACTCGATGTAATGTCATATGTGTCCGGCTGAGACGACCCAAGTCCCAATAACTTCAGTCCGAGCATTAGCGATCCGAACAACAGAGCAGTGCATTCTGCTTTGGAAAGCCTACAAAGGCCTGCAGCATACTCTTTCTTTTCGACACGGCCCATGTAGTCGTAGGGTATTCCCAGCAATCGTTCGATAGTAGTGTATCGAACATCTAGAATGCTTTCTGCAGATATTGACATTAGCATAGTACTGCAACTCAAGGTAGAACACTAACCGATTAGTCCGGACGGAAGCTGCTTGCTCTCTAAGTATTCGTCGTCGACTAGGCATGACCCTTCGTGGTCTACCTTGGCGTGAAGAATCAGATATGTGACAATGTGCTCGAATTCTACCTCTAGACCGAATTCCCAAGCGATCCACGCGCATTCCTCATAGCCAGGTTTTCCGACAAACCGAGTCAAGTCCATTATCCAGTTAGCGATCTATAGCCGGAGTACACGTGTTGCTTGATATTTGTCGGTCAGAATGGCCAGTGACAAGAGTTGCTTGAAGTCAAGAGATTGAGGTACAGCCTCGAAACGTAGATGAGCAATGTTCAGAACGATTTTCATAGCGTTAGGATCGTTATCTTGCATCTCTATGTCTCGCGTTTCCCTATTGGTTTCATGACCCTCTTAAGCACTTGGCCAGCTCACTATAGCTTTCCAAGGCCTACACACCAATCCTACAACTTCGGAGGACACTAGGAAGTTCTGCAGCCCAACGATCAGCCTCGCATCGCCGTCAGCGACGAAAATGGTGTCCTCAGTCGTTGATTCGATTATAATGGGCTCAGGATGGAGACTGCAGGACGATGAGGATACAGAAGCGTAGAACCTTGATATTGCAAGTCGAATGCAGGTAGGGCCAAGTCCAAGGGCCTGGTCGCAAGGTTTCTCGGAGCTCCAGTTACCACGGCAGCACGAAAAGTTCAAGTCTAGGAAGTCGCACGAAATGCGAGACGTAGTAAGTGACCGATGTGGGGTCGTGGGAAGTGAGAGAAGTCGACGTTTAACAGAGTAGAGATGATGAAGGAATGCATGCCTGCAAGCGGATGTGTATGCGCAGAGGTTGGCTGAACACATCCCAGCCCAGCAGGTTGGAGCTATGGTGGGTCGTCCAGGAGAGGGCCATTCGATATCTTCGCATGGTTACAAAGGCGCTGGAAGAGGCTCAAACCGTCCATCAACGCTACCTTGCACTCTATGTGCCGGTGCCTTGCAAGGATTCGGCCGCCAGGTCTAACAACGTCCTCATGTGCAACAACTGAAGACGGGGCACGCTCAGTTCACGCTGGAGTCAACCAGGATGACTTTCAAAATATGGGAGAACGATATTCACAGTCGTAACCACACTGCTGACACAATACAGTATCGGGGCCGCAACAGAGATCAGTTGAGATCCAATGCTGCACTCTCAAGAGGAACGCTCATGGGTTTGGAGGTTGCCTCATGGCCGCCAAATGCAGCGGCATCAAGCGCGCTGCCTTGGCGTTCGCCACGCGTTGGAACCTTGCATCACATGGTTATTTATTCATGCGCAGCCAGTCCCTTTCTATCTGACCGTGCCGGTAGACGACTGCTTACAGTCCTTTCCATATGCTGTCAGATGATGGCACCGATTTGGGTGTGGCGGTGCGTGCTTCTTATTCGTTCATTTCTACACCGGTTGTGTGCCTAAGCTCCTGTTCCCCCCGTTCAAGGCAGGCCGGGTATGCACATACTACTGCCGACCCTTGGTGGTGGGGACAGCTCGACTTCCGCTTGGTTATACGTGAACGTCGCGAACGACGTCTGGAGATGATCGGGTCACAAATACGCTGGCCAAGGCCACTATGTGATCGTACGGCGCTTTAGCGCTGCGGCCTCTTCCGGACCACAGCGCACGGCGACACAAGCCATGACGTGGACAGGCTCTATTGGCTAGCCTTCGATTGTCGAGTCGTGCGCGCAAGCCTGGGACAGCGAGCCTAACATAAATCATCTAAGCTGAGAGCAACGCAGGGAACGCTCGACACTCTGTCTGACAAACTCTCAGAAGGCGAAATGGCTCCTTTGCTCAGTCTTCGAGGTGCTCTAGTTGGCGACAATGTGGAGGTAACTCGCCGTATGCTCAGGCGTCCAGACCTTATCTAATGCCGCGTAGGATTGCGACCGCATCAGCACCATCCTGCTCGAACTTTATGAGCTCAAGCAGGAGCGTGCGTTCCTCTCCAAAACAGCACCCTATACGATCAAAGAGAGGGCGGCGAACGAGAATACTCAATTTCAGAGGATGCTCGACTTCGAGGGACCTGAAACTGGTACAATGGAACTATTACAAGCACATAGAGACGAGTGGATATCCATTCCGTCCATCATAGTCCGAACTTGTTCCCAGGTTTGACATAATCAGATGGCATCGTCGTCTGCTAAGGATGGATCATGCTACGTACAAAGCTAGATCCCAACGTGCAGCTGACTCGAGTGGCACGGTCTACTGCACTAGCCCGCCGTTTTGACGTGGGGATCTTGAAATCGCTAGCTCCGTTCAACTACATAATAATCAGGAGCGAGTGTGTGGCCACCAGTCGGATGCTCATTCTTTCTCCTCGCAGTCCAGACCCGGAAGGATTCGAGCTTTATCAGTGGTTCATAGGCTCGATAGAGCTCACGATGCCATCCCCGTAGTCGTAAACCCAGTGATAGAATCAAACTTCCTCCGCGGCGGAGCAAGGCCATTAGTGAGGGCAGCCTGCGAGATACTCCTTGACTCGTCGGTCATATGCTTCAAGTTCTCCAACTCCATGCTGTGCGATTCGACCATGGCAAGAGGCCGTGGGAGACACCATTGCACCCACACATTGCCGTGCGTAGGCCGAGGTTGGACTCCTGCAGGATGTAGCCGCATATACAAGGAGCAGCAAAAGCACGCTGGCTTGCTACACCCAATGTAACGGTCGTCGTTGATGAGCTCTATGTTTCGTGACGCAAGGAAGTGCAGTGCCACGACCTCGGCGTGGGGACGCGGGACCAATTTGGTCGTGCGAAACCACATGAGCAGTGACTGGGCCTGACTCATCCGCGAGACAAGTTCATCGCAAAGGGAGGTCTCCCGGAAGTTGGGAAAGACCCGCAGCGCGAGGCGTTCGAGTCTACCATCCACAGCCAGTCGACGTTGGTGCTCAGGAACAGGCCATGGGATAAGTTCCACCCGTGCATTCGACAGCGCCGGCGCGAATGACCTCGCGTTCCGGACCAGAGATGTGCCAGTCTTATGCCAGTAACCCAATCGTCCCACGAAATGACGGATCCGGAGGAATACATCATCGTTGCTTCGCTGGATGCGTTGGTTCAAAATAGCAAAGCTCGGGCTGTGGCGGAAGTTGTATGACGCTGCACAAAACTCATGATGGACATCTCTGAGCATGACCAGCTTTTTCAGATCCGTTGCAAGTGGTTCACCTGTGCTCACATTCTTGTCAGCAGCTTGAAACACATCGAAGGCGAAGCTAGCTTACCCATTCCAGTACCATCACCTTGAACCATGCTCTCGATGAGATGGGTCAATCTCCCTCCATAGTGGTGAATCCGCTGTGGGCTACGTTCAATCGATCGCCTGATGACGTCGTCTATTAGGGGTTGCACATGTGTCTCGTCAGTTCGTAGCATCTTCCGAATGACACGAAGTAGACCATCCAGATGATTTGCTGTACCCTGTTGGATCATAGTAGGTGTGGCTAGCCAGAAAATCGTTTCTTCTGACCTTCGCTCAGCAAGCACAGCAACAACGGTCTTCCCGCCGGTTCGTGAATCACACATAAAGCAGAGATCGTCGAGAAACCTATGCCATCTGGAGTGGGTGCTAGAAGCCGGCTGTGCTGGCTTTCTGATTGGAAACGCGGGTTTGGAGGTGGTCTCATGCTGCAGGAGGCTGTGAACGAACAAGCTGTCGTAGAAGTCAGAGTACACTGAGTCGATATGCTGGTCCATAGTGCTTGACGTGAATCAACTTCCGCGCCAGAAAATTGAACAGACGAGAGAGAGAGAGAGCCAGACACAACTTCTGGAAGATCTGTGAATACGATGCAGCTCTTATTTACATGCTTTCATCGTTCCTCTGCCGTCAGGCATGCACACAGCATGAACGTGGGGTCTTCATGTGTTGCATCGGACATTACAGGGTCTCGCCGTCGAACCATGAAGTTAAAGGTGATTTACGGCGCTGACGATCAGCCAGTCGGAACATAAATACAGAAACTGATTTACAGACTGAGACTCAGATAAGTACAAGCCCGTTGCGAAGCCAAGTGCTTCGCCTGCCTTTTAGTACTCGCCGACTCGTCGAATGACGATCCCCTGATGGTGACTCGCGCCCGAAAGCGTGGAGGGTCCAGGGAGAGTTGCGAGAACTCATACACAGGTACTTGTCCAGTGCAATCACCGTACTCCTTCAGTGCCATAGTATACCGTGCCACGTCAATTTCCATGTCGGTGGGTGGTTGCCTGGGCACTGTGATCGAGCTATGATGTGCTTCCGGGAGTGCTTGTGCATTCGCCATTGTGCTCGGTCTACCGGGTTGCGCTTGTGGACCCAAGATGAGCAGCTCCAGATCGTTTCTACTGCTAGGGTCGTCACGGCAAAGCAAGTTGCCGAGAGCGCTAGAGTACCTGCTAAACGCACCCTGTCGAGAAGGTGGCGGACGCTGGTTGAAGTCGCGATGTTGGACAGACTCCAAGCGGGCAGCGTAGGGAAAGTCGATCATGCGCCTCATCATGTCAATCTATACATTGACGGTGGAATCAGCAGGTCGGGTTTAGTATCGCGACTCGTGTTCAGACCACTTACGTGCAGATCGTCTTGCGTGGCGGATGGTAGTGCGGCTTCGCTAGTAATCTTACCAAGTCGATATGCCAAGTAGAGCTTACCCAGCCAGTTGTGCATCGCTTGCGGTTCAGCGACATAGGTTGGGGATAAATGCTCAAAATCAGATTCCCCACCGTTGCTGGAATCAGTTTGCAGATACTCCTCTGCTTGAAAAGGTGAAGCCATGGCTGTCGAGATTGATAGTCGGCAATATTCCTGGGAAACGCCAGTTATATAGCAATCTCACGCCCTCTGCAGGATTGTCACAGCTGGCGATGGTGGCTAGACTTCGTAGCGTTTCGTGGACATTGCTTCCTACGGAAAAGATACCCGTGGGAACATGTAGGTGCATCGTGGGTAGTATGATGCAACGTGTATCGGCGAATCTGCGTGAAGGAGCGCACGCACCCAATGAGCAAAGACAGACCAACAAAGATGCCATATACTGGGGCGGGAGCGAGAGGTGTAAGACCCGTGTGTGGGGCGCGGGGCCGTACGTCAATTTAGCGCGATTGGCTGCATATTCCTGGTTTGGTGCAGTGCTGCAGTGAGCTGAAGTCCAGCAGCAACACTGGAAGCTCGCCATATACGAGACAATTTCCAAGGACGGTCATTTCGGCTTATGATCACGGTCATCGACGTGCAAGTGCATGTATCAAAGCTTGTAATGCGCAGGGCGTGGACGAGACGGTTATGTATCCGTTATAAAATTGACAGCGTACCAATGTTATCTAACGCTCAACGCTAAAAGCAAGCCGACAGTAGAGGGCTCGAGCGCGCGCGCGGGATGGCCATGGTCCGCGGGCCGCAGGTCCGCTTCTCCCCGTTCCTGGAATGTTCAGACTGTAAAGCGATTATGTGTGCATGTGCATCAACGCCAAATGGGTGAACGGCTACGGCTAGGACTTGGTGATTCGCCAGCTCCAAGCTTTCACGCACATCTCCACAAAGGCGCCATATGACCGTGGTTGTAGTGCATCTGACCGACGTTTGTTGTGTGAGTGGGGCCACGTCAACCGCCTGACGATATAGCGCATAATGTAAGTCAATCAGATATATGTACTCTTTGAAGTATTCACTATACGACAGGACTTCGCTGCAGCACTCACAAGACGCCATCACCGATTTCTCCCAAACGTTTTTTATCACACCGAGATCCGACGTGTGAGCGCACCAATGTCATCCATACGCCTGACCGCCGATACTGTGCACGCCGTGGTGAATCGATCCTTGAACTCGAGACTTGAGCGAGAACTTTCTGATCTTTCTTGACTACTTAGGGCACGCCAGATCTGAAGAAGATTCTGGAGACTCTACATAACCTACAGCGAACGCAGCCCGATCGCTTCGAGGGGCTTGGGTACAAGATCCAAAAGAGGGGCTATCGCGAGGATGCCCGCGTCAAGAACTTCTTCTCCTATGACGGACCGGATAAAATTACGCGAAAACTCTTGGACGGGTGCGCCCATTCTTGGGCACAGTCTCCCCAGTCTTTCTGGCAGGGTTCGACAGTAACTATGCAGGACGATGTCTCTCCAGCCCGGCTCGTTGAGTTGTATATCAACACGCAATGTGATGACGCTTAGTCTCGTATTGCACAACGTCTGGCCTGTGTCGTCCTTGTGGAGCTATCGAGGGATCCAGTGCAGCCTTCAATTGACCTTATCGCCCAGGCGGTCCGCCTCGGACATCCTATCGCACTGTCCGTGGAAGATATCCTGGCTACCATACGTGCCATGATCGACTGGGGACATCGTTATAAGAACATGGAGGCTGCATTGGGTGAAGGTATCTGCATGGTTCTGGGACGTAGGCTGAAGGAATCCTAGTAAGCGATTCCATCATGAGAACCTCCACAGGAAACTAACCATGTCAGCTGGAAGAAGCTCATGGGCAAGAGCGGGCCACGCTTCAAACGGGTGGTGCTACAACTGCAAAACACAGACGCTGCTTCCTTATCGACGCAGCACGCATCCCTCTGTAAACTGATCGTGCAGACTAGGGTGCAGCAGCTTCGACCGTCGTTACTCTGCCTTCGCTCGCAAGCAACCACGCCAATGCTGTACGCGCCGGCATTGCTGTCTCCACAAGCAGCTTATCGTGAAGCGTACGAGGAGATGTATGGTTCGCATAACGAAACTTCTTGGTTGGACGACGAACATGGTCGCATAGGAGGAGGAACGAGAGCGCAGGAACACCGATACTCAGAGGAGTCTTTCAGCATTTGAACGCCTAGTCGCTTGATGTGGATAGTTCTCAAAGACAGTTATACTGCGATGAGACTTTCGTCGACCTGTTGTACCAACATCGCTTGTTCTTCGTCGCTGTTGACAAGACTCGATGCTCCGCTGAGAGGATCGCGGATGCTCTGGAACTACGCCGGAGACTTGAAGTGATGCACAACACTGATCGAGCATAGATTGGGTGGCTTCTCCAAGACTCACGCTTCACGGCCTCCCAAGTGATCAGCTCAAAGCTGTGAAGTCGTTGAAGACCAGTCAACGGTATCGTAAGGCTTTCGCTACTCGTAGTGCCGTCCAGAGCTTCGCGGACAAGCTGCGCAAGGATGGGCAACCGTATCAGCGCGTTCGGGATCTTGTCGAAACGGTCCGTCGCGAGCACGCTGACGCCGGGATCATGGAATTCAGTCTCGCAAGATCTGAGCTTCAGCTTCGAGAACGCTTGCAAGCCATCAGCCTTCTGATCCGCTGCGATATCATCATTTTCTCGGATGTTATCGATGTAAATGTCAAGACAATTGCAGCCAGAGCAAGAGGTGATCTTCATCTAGACTTCGCGAACAATCGCTCACGCTGCGATGAACTTGTCAAGGAGTCGGAGGAGACTTACAGCATCCGCCAAGAGGTCGAGAGGCGTCTCTTCTGGGCTCGCTTCGCTGCGATGAAGTGCGGTGCTTTCGATTACATCCGTGAAGAAGTGCCACCAGGCGCTACTGCGCAGAAAGGTGCATTGAACGAGGAGGTACTCAAGCGGTTAAAGCAGGCGCAAAATATCTGTGAGCGTTTCCTGGATCAACAGCCTGATCCCACTGAAGGCCTCATCGACGAGATCAAAGAGGTGCGCAAGATGCTGAATGAGGGCGTTTCAACAAGTGAGATGAAGATGGTAGTGGCGGCTATGGCGAGGGAGTTTCGAGGCACGGGACATTGGTACAGGTGTGCCAATGGTCATCCGTTCACTGTGGGCGAATGTGGGATGCCCATGCAGCTGGCTCGTTGTCCTGACTGTGGCACTGGTATTGGCGGCCAGGACCATCAGGCCACCAGAACGTGACGCAGCTTATTATAAGCTGGTAACCTTGCGAGAATTGTGTATCCAAGTATCTATCTAATGCAAACGCAAACTCCGAGCTTTTGATGTAGCACCGGAATGGGTCCAGCTGTTGGCGTCCATTTTGAAGGCCTCACGCAGAATCTCTCCACCACATAATCCGTCTTGCCTGACAGACCTGTACACAACTGCTTGCTGTAGTGCGGCAGACAGGTTGCGTGTAGCAGTGTAGGCGTTATGGCTTAGCGGGCCGATATGCTGCCAAGGTCTGGCGGCTAACGTGCTTGGAGACTAACTCAAGTATGAGACGGTCCTTGCAAGGCAGACAGTACACGGCAAGCGTCCGGCCCATGTCGGTCGCCGTATACGCTTTCACGGCACCATCTTCACGGCATAGTAAATGGGTCTGCGGTTGACTAGCCCAGCCCCCTCAGGCTCCAGACCTCGTCGCTGTGTAGCAATACTAAACCAGTCAAGGTCTGCGAAATCCTTCTTCCGCAGGTCATCTTCATCAGACTTCATGTTTTTGAAGTTAAGATCGGTATGCTGCTTGATCTGCTGGAAGCTTCGGCGACACATCTTACCGGACATCACGTCGAGAGTTGGAAGGATGCATCTAGAGGGCTCATCCTTAAGAACAAGTGACTGCCAAACCCGGATTTCCTAAAGGCGAACACTTCGCGATCCACAACTCCACCGCGGACAGTGATCGAGGCCGCTGGTGTCCATACAGTGCTGTCTAAGCCGGTCTTTAGACTATAGCGCAACGAAGCTGTGATCGGACGTTGCGGGTGAAGCCTTCGCGAAGGTTCAGGTAGGACAAGTTGCTATGGCCCCTGAAGACCAGCGGCGGATAAGTCGATAGCATCCGGTCTAGAAGGATCCTGACGTAAGGTTTTAAACCAGTAGGCGGCGTTGTTCAAGTTGATCTTCCCGCCCGTGAACGATTCTTTGAGTTGGGGATAGAGGCGAAGTTGGCGGTATGATGAGTGTTGGCGCACCTTCCACGCTCGCTGCTTACTGGAATGCTGGACAGCATACCGCGTTGCGTATTGTTGGCGCGAACAGGTAGCGGAGTTCAGAGGTGTCGGTGTCGCTGGAGCTGTAGTCTGCGTTCTGATACAGTCGTTCGTGCGCGGTCCATTTGCGAAGGTTCCCGTGGACCCACTCGTTACTTCAGCTACTCGTTTGCTCGGTTTCCTCTGCCCTCTTTCTATCACACTCCTTCCACTTAGAAGTCGGTTGCCTAGCCTTTTCGATGACTAGGCCGATGCTGAGACCTTATATACCTACCTACACGATAGATTCTAGTGTCCTCGAATAGATCTAAGTAAGAGCGTAGCTATTCGGCTCGGAGAGATAATTAAATACCTATGTCTAGATAGGGTGAAGCTAGAGGACACTTATTATAGATATCGTAGCGGTACGCTTAAAGGTCGTCGGCTAGAGTTCGCTCTATAACACTTTAGCTCCTTCCTATACGGTACGCCTAACTAGCTAAAAGACTCTAGGCGCCTCGGTAGTAATACTTATATACTATAACTAAGTACGTAGGCCTAGGATAGTCTTCTATAACATCCGCCTCGTTATTCCTAATAGCCTAACTGTTACAAGGTAGTACTAATAGGGTAGGAAGGTAACTAAGAGTAGATATACGAGAGATAATAAGGTTAGTTCTAAGGGTACTAAGTGTTATTAGACTTAGGTTAAGTACGAGGCTTCTATATAGTAAAAGTATCGCGCCTATATATATATAAGACTCGTATACTACTTAAGAATACTCTAGTATATAAAGTAAGTAACGCTTACCTTTACGCGTTAACTAGTATACGAGGCATATAATACTTACCTCTAAGCGTTAATTAGTATATAGACCCCTATCTTATATACTAGTTATATATATGTAGTAAAGTCTACTTACCTATAGTATATAGACCCCTATCTTATATACCGTTACGTATCCTAGCTTAGCGACTTACTTATAGGCCGCTGTAATATTATTCCTCTTCTAGCTTAGTCGCTTTAAGACTAAAAGTCGGGGTCCCGCTACTATATTATTCTATATCTTTATACGATTATAGTCTCTCGTTAACACTAAGTACGAATCCGTAAAAGCGCCGAAATCCTCTAATATAATTACTAAAACTAGATCGCGTATAACCGCTATACTACAAAGAAGGTCGCCTATTTTAGAATGTCTAACGGGGAAGGAAAGTATACTCTATATAAGCGCCGTAGTCGTCCTTACGTTAGCTTGTCCTAGGATACTCTAGATCGTGCTAGTAACGCGCTAGTCTCTAAGATTACCGAGGATAAGAAGAGAGTAGAACGGTTATTAGATAAGCTAGATAAAGTTCGTCGTAGACTCGTCCGGAATCGGAAGGTATAAGAGTAAGGTAATTAGTAAGAGAAGGAGAAGTAGGGCTATATATACTAGGAGATAATAGATAGTAATCTACCTACGTAGTTCAAAGATCTAACGGCTATAGACTATAGTCTATAGCTTAAGGGCGTCCCTTTACCTTTCGACTTCTCGGCTTTCGTAAATTCCGGTAATACTCCTATAGCGGGATCTTCGAGTTAAAATACTAGGTTAGTTACTAGGTATTCTCGGTATTATCGAAGCCCTTCTATTTAATATAGTAATGTCGCTAACTATCGATTAGGCCGTTGTCGAGAATCTTCTCGACTTTATACGTTAGCTCCTAATAGTCTAGGTTAATTAGTAGTACTATAGTTTAGAGCGTAGTATCTAGCGTTACTAGTTCTAGTAGAGATATATAGAATACTAGGTATACTCGTATTAGCTTAGGTAGCTCTAATTTATAACTAACTAGTCCTTTCTTTAACTTAATTTTAAAAGGTCCTAGCTTTATAGTATCTAGCTTCTTACTAGGTTTATCCTACTTAATGTTTCGTTAAATAAGATAGACCTTATTCCCCTCCTTAAGGATCGGTCCCTCGATCTGCTTATTATTAGAGTAGCGAGTTATCCGTATTTAGTAGAAGTAAAGGTCTCTCTAGAGATCCTTAATAAGCTTCCTCTAGGTTCTATAAATGTCGTTTGCCGCTAGTGTCGGTCTAGGAGTACCTTATATAAAGGTACCTAGTTAAATCCTATAACATATCTTAAGCGGTATAAGTCTACTAACTCTAGTAGATATAGCGTTATATACTACCTACGCTACTAGTAGTAGCTATACCTAGTTTATTTAATACTCGTTAACGTAATATCGTAGGTACTATTCTAGTGTTTAGTTTAGACGTTTAGTCTAACTCTCGGTTTAAGGGTAGAAGGCCTTACTTATACGCTACTTTACTCTTATTAGTAAATAACAAGCTAAGAAGAATAACCTATAGGTAGTATAGTAAGTAGGAATCGTTATAGATCTCGGGTATAGTAAAGGTGTTTCTAAGGGTCGTATAAGTATTAATATAACGTACAATTAACTTATATAGCTAAGACTTACGGATCCTTAGGCCTACGGTAGCTCTTAGTCTACCGAAAAGTAAATTCTAGGGTTATATTAGGCGTGTCTACCCGGTATAGGTCGCGGAATAGAGTGATTTTAAGATCGCTATAGCGGAGCGTAAGGAGAGCGCTAGGCCGGTTGCTCGTTATACTAGCGAGCTAGGCTATAAGTACGAGTTATACGCGTAAACGCTCGTAATCGAGTATAAACGATAGTAAACTCTATAGAGTCTATAGTAAGGCGTATTCGTCTTCCGTACGAACTATTAGTTTTGCCTACTTCTCCGTATCGAGATTAAACTCGCGGGCGAGCTACTACTATACGTATAACGTATTATTGATAGTTAAGGCTAATTATAAGGTACTAGTTAGGGGAGGGCGTATATACTCCTACTATAGCCTCTTTAACGTATAACGAGACATGTTATAGCCTAGTTTCTCTCTTCCGTACTAGGTAGAGCGTATTCTAGTAGGTCTATAGAGTACTTATATATCTAAGTGTTACGCGCCTCTAAGTAAGTACGAAGTAATAAGCGCTCTACTTTAAAGTACTTTAGCTCTTCTATAGGATTCTTCTTTACTTTATAGTAGAACCTATCGATATGTAAGTTAGTATACGATAGCTAAAGTAGATAGGTTACCGTACGATTACTATTACGCCCGTATACTCCGAGCTAGTATATCGCTCTCTTTAGCGTATAGTCTACGTATCTAGTCGATCTTATTAAATTCTTCCTCTCGTTAAAGGTACTCTATACTTACGGCGTCGACCTCCTCGTCTCTAGGGAGAGCTATACTATCTAACCCTAGGATATACTACTAGTCTTGTTTCTATATATTAAAAGGCTCGTCCTAAGAGAAGAGGGAAGTTACCTACGGTACCGTATTAATTAGCGCTATAGGTATAGACTACTACCCTATATATCCGTTATTCTATATCCTCGCGGCGTAGCGTACGTACGGGAGTAAAGTATATAGTAGTAAAGTAGTTTAAGGCTTACAGGCCGGCAAAAATATATACTAAATTATACTATATCTACTAGCTTAAAGAGGCTCGGATTTACCGAGCTATTGTTTTATACTATATCTTAAAGACCTATAAGGATAAGTTAGCTATAAGATAGACTCTAGATATTATTGTTTTCCTTCTTCTCTATAGCTATTAAAGCTAGGCCTCTAGTATACTATAGTATAAGCTTAAGTAACGGCTTTATAAGTAGAGCTTCTTAAAGGTAGTATAGGTAGGATTCTACTAGTAAGAGGCTTAAGAAAGTAACGAGAGACGGTAACGAGCTATACTTTTAGTAAGTACTAATTCGATAAGGTTTATAGTAGGTATATAGCTAGAGTAACCTTACGTACTTTTCTCTCTACTTCTATACTAGATAGTATATCTTATACTTATATATCTACTATCGAAGTATAGAGCTAGCTTCATACTAAAGCTCCTATAACACTATATAGTACGTTTATAGATTCGTAAAGGATTAGGATATAGATTGTAAAGAGCTCGACTTACAATTTAGCCTATCTAATCTAAATAGTGTCGTTCTATACTATTATCGATTATATTGCGTATACGATCTATAGCTTTCCTATACCGACTAGTAGTAGTAAGAATCGCTAAGTTACGTAGGTCGTAGGCGACTACTATATATAATAAGAGCGTAGTTCTTAAAGTAAGTAACGTAATCGAGGACGAGACCGTTATAAGCCGGGTAAGGGTAGCGGTTGTTAAAGCGTCTAAGATAGTTGTCTATATAATTCTATAGCCTCTACTAGGATAACTAGGATCGATACTAGTTAACGTCGACTAGTCTTAGGTCCGATAAACAAAACAAGTATAAAAGGACCTACTACTTTTTAGCGACCTAAATTTCTAGAGTCTCGGGCGTAGATAGCGGACCGCTCGAAAGCGTATAATACTACGCGTAATGTTCTCGTAGTCTACTACCTTCTTTACGGTAGTATAGCGCTACTATCGCCTATATAGCCTATAGTATATCCTATAGGTACTCTACTAAAGTTATATTAGTCGGTATAGAAGTAAATAGAGTAGCTATCTAGGCTCGTTTAGATAGGATAAGGCGTAAAGTAGTCTCGCTATATCGAGCCTCGGCTATAGGCATAGCCTTACCCGATAGCTACTATTCGATAATAGAGTCGTTCTTATACTCGAGGTACTGTTTACGTAGCTTCGTAAGAGCTCGTATACGGTAATATACCCGTAAAGAGCGGATCCGCTACGCTAGTTTACGCTTCTTATACTCCTTATATCCTACATTATCGGAAAGGTTACTATTATCCTCTTCGTTACTCTAGTTAAGCTACTCGCGCTCGGTTAATAACTTACGTATATCTACTAAGCTCTCTATTGTAGTAACGACCTTAGGTAGTAGAGTACTATTAGGGGAGGCTCGCCTAACTTACGTACCTACTAAGCCCGGGCCTCGGGCGAGTCCGCCCCGGCTACTTTACGTATACTCTCCGCTTCCCTCGCGAGTCCTCTCCTCGCTCCTTAAGTAATCGCTTAGATAGCCCTCGTACTATATACTAGACAAGCCCCTATTCGTACACCCCTTATAGTCGATTGCTTCCTAAACCTTTTATAGGTAAATAGCTACGTCGATCCGGACTACTATACGTACGCTTTTCGGATGCTTTTAGCACTACTCCCGGGCGCAATATAGCACCGAAATCTAGAACGACTCCTTAACCTCGGGGTTCGACTACTCGAGCCGGCCTAGCCGTACAAGGGCGTGTCGCGGACGAGATCGAAGAAGCCCTTAAAGAGCTCGAAGAGCTTAAAGAGGAAGAAGAACTCGAGGAAGAATACGCTGCCGCGTAGAATACGGGTTTAGTACGCGAATCGTCCGGAACGGGTATAGTACCTATAGACGGTACTCTACAAGGCCCTATAGGCGCTACCGTTAATAAAGACGTAGCCGCTTTAACCGCTACTAACCTTAAGCGAGTAGAGTAGACGGCCGAGGTTGTCGCCCGCTAGGCTAGCGTATCGTAAGCTAAGGCAGCTAGTTATAGTTAGGACGACAAGCTAGCCCTCCTATTAGAAGTCGACATTAATAACTTTACGGAGGAGTAGCTTCGAGCCTACAAAGCTAAGGTCGCGGCGACCGAGAAAATAGCGGATATAGCGTATAGGAAGCGAAAGCGAGTAGAATTGCAAGCTTCCCGTGCACCTTCCGTATACACCGCGGACGGTCCTAGTAAGAGGTCTTATAGAGATAATAACCCCTTATTCGGTCTCCTTAAGAAGGAGCCTCCGGTGTTAGCGTTAGCTAATGTCTAGGAGTTTTAGATATAGTACTCTAGCGTAGAGCGAGCGTTCTTATTGTATAACGCTACCTAGGCCGACTCCTATCGTCGTAGTCTATAGGCGGCCGGCGGTATTAATAAGAGCCTTACGTCCGTTACGTAGGCGTTATAGACACGTATCGATACCGTAAACGACCCGCTAACGGGACGAGAAGTTCACCTACTTCTTTAGTAGCCTATACTCCGCATTATTCAAGATACTATTAAGAGTCTAGCGGTTAGACGTATAGAACTCTCCTCGTAGTACTAGAATGCCTCTATAAGGCCTAGCTAGACTATTAGTTACTTCTTTAACTATATAAAGAACCTTAAGAGGAGCTTTAACGTCGGTTTTAATGAAGGGTTAGTAAATAGCTACTACCGTATTAACTTCTACTACGCTAAGCTACCTTAATCTATTCGCGATAAGCTTGTAGAAGGTAACATCCTTAAAGATATAAAGACTACGGAGGAACTCCTCGACTACGCGACTTACTACGAGTAGGCAACCCGTAGTACGGTTAATACTTAGCCTAAGGCTAATAGTAACCGCGGTAAAGGCGGCTTCCGCGGTAGGGGTAGTAACAACCCCCGTAGTAACTAAGGCGGGTACGGACGAGGCGGTAGTCGTAGGCGCGGAGGTTACGGATCCGACGCTAACACTACCCCCCTTCCCTATCGAGAGCGAGACAGACATTCGGGGAACTAGCTACCCTAATTACTAACATGTCTTCGCTACAATTAGGGCGTTATACGCGAGGAAACGAGAAAAGACTAGTATTTGATATTAGGATCGAGACCGCTTACGGTCCGGTCACTTTCCGGGCCCTCGTCGATAACGGAGCGTAGATTAACCTAATTAGCTAGCGCTTAGTCAAACTCTATAACCTTCCTATCAATAAGGAAGCCGTAAAAAGACCTATAACGGCACGCTTCTTAGACGACAACAAGATGTCCTTATATAAGCCGTATACGTTACGGGTGTCCGCCGATAACTACGCCTATAAGGAGCGTAGCACCGAGTAACTATTCTAGGTAGCAAGCTTTAACGCCTACGACATAGTATTAGGATAGGACTAGCTTGCCGTTACTAACCCTATAATTAGCTAGCGAGACGGCTCCTTCGTATAGAGTCCCGTCCGAGATAAGTATGTTAATTATAATAAGATCGCCGTAGTTATTACCGCTATCGAAGACGGCTTAGTAGATTACCGACTCGTAGAAGGAGTCTACGTCGTCGGAGTATCTATAGCTAAGAACGGCTAGGACCCGGAAGACGTACTAAACGAGTACGTAGAGCTTACGGAACTCGTAGATCCCGTCACTATACTTTAAGGAGGCGGAGATCGCGACCCGACAACGCTTCTAGTATAGTAGAACGATAGGTAGTATGTCGCTGCCGTAGTAATGTATAAGAGGTTTAAGGCCTCTTACGAGAAGTACCCTAAGTACTATTATCTCCTAGAGGTAATATACCCTATAATACATAATGTAGTAGAGCGGCGAGAACTGCCGGAGTAGTATAAGGAGTAGTTTGACGTCTCTTCCGTAAACGTTACGGCCGTACTAGAGTAGCTAGCCGAGAGGGTTACGGTCTCGAGCTACTACCTAGACTAATTAAGGGTATTCTTAGATAAGTATACGATTATACCGCCTAATAGCGAGTATAACCATGCTATTAATCTAGAGCCTAGTATAACGCCGCCTAACCTCCCTATGTATAACCTATCCTAGCGAGAGCTAGAGATCTTACGGGAATACATTAAGTCGGCTACGTAGAAGGGCTAGATACGCCCCTCGAAGTCTCCGTTAGGTACGCCTATCCTTTTCGTACTAAAGAAGGGCGGTAAGATAAGGCTTTACGTAGACTCCCGGGGTCTAAATAAGATTACTATTAAGAACCGTTACCCCCTCCTATTGATTAGCGAGATACTTAACCGCCTTAGTTATTATAAGATCTTCTCGAAGCTAGATCTCCGTAATACGTATTACCGTATACGGATTAAGGAGGGCGACGAATAGAAGACCGCCTTCAAGATAAGGTACGGCTTATTCGAGTATATAGTAATGCCGTTCGGCCTTACTAACGCCCCCGCTACCTTCTAAGCCTACATTAATAAGGCCTTAGGGAATCTCATTAACACTATCTATATAGTGTACCTCGACGATATCCTTATCTACTCTAGAGACGAGACGGAGTATAAGTCTTATATTAAGTAGGTACTTAAAAGACTTAAGGAATAGGGCTTATACGCTAAGGAGTCTAAGTGTAAGTTCTATACGAAGAGTATTAAGTTCCTAGGTTTCGTAGTTACGCCGGGCGGAGTCGTAATAGACACGGAAAGGGTTCGAAGTATTATAGAATAGCCTACGCCGCGGACGTATCGCGAGATTTAAGTATTCTTAGGCTTTACGAACTTCTACCGGCGTTTTATCTAGGGTTACTCTAACCTCGCCCGCCTATTAAACGTACTACTATTAGGAGGATAGGTAGTTAAGGGTAAGGGTAAGAAGTAGAAAGTAATAAGAGGACTATAGTCCTAGCCCGAAGAGGCGTAAGAGAGCTTTAATACTATTAAGTCGGCCTTTAAGACCGTACTAGTACTTAAGTACTTCGATCCTATATAGTAGATAATAATTATTACGGACGCCTCGGACGTAGCGTATACGGGCATCCTCCTATAACTAGACGTAGAGGACCCGGAGTAAAAGCACTAGTATCCTATAGCGTACTACTCTAAAAGCTTCGTCGGCGCTTAGGTTAACTACATGACCTATAATAAGGAGTTAATAGCTATTTCCGAGTATATAAAGACGTAGCGGCACTATATCGAGGGCGCTACGTATCCTATCCGTGTCCTTTCCGATTATAATAACCTTAAGTATTTCATGACTACACAATCATTAACTAGACGATAAGTAAGGATAGCGGAGCACCTCGCTACGTATAACTTTACTATCGAGTATAAGAAGGGGACCGCTAATCCCGCCGATAGCTTGTCGCGTAGGCCCGATTACTTCGACAGGTTTAAAGATACTACGAAGCGGGAGTAGCTAAATAGTATGTTACCTACACTATAGTAGAAGCTAAGAGTTATAGCGTTACTTAGCACCCGGGACGGCTAGGCGGAGGGACCGGATACGAGTAGCGGAGGAGACGGATATATAATACGTATCGCCGGCTTAACTTAGAGCTATAGGGGAGATTATTACTCGCCGCTTATAGCGCTATTACAAGACTTCTAACGGGAAGTATAGCACTAATCCGCTCTCGGAACCGTAACAGACGATATAGAAAGCTACCGAGACATTTCCGGCTAGTAGACCGCTCGTTAGCTTACTAGTATAGTAGGCTATAACCTATTTATACCTTGCACGTTTATCGCCGCTACGATAACGGACGAGACAGCTCTTACTAACCCCTCGGAGCCTACGCTAGAGCTTATTCGATCGGTCTAATAGAAGGACGCTTTCGTTACTAATTATAAACGAGACGGTGTAGCCGAGTATATCGTTACGGAAAGCGAAGGGAGAGCTACCGCGGAGGACCCTAAAGGGCCCCGGGTAGCTCTAGAGAAGTACGAGTTCGATATAGACGGACTCTTAAGGTATAATAGTAAGGTGTTTGTGCTAAATAACAATACGTTAAAGTAGGAGCTACTAAGGAGGAATTATAATAACCCCGTTACCGGGCATTATAGTAGAGTAAGGACTCTAGAAGTTATAGCTAGGAAGTATTACTAGTATAGTATAAGTAGCGACGTCGCCGACTACGTTCGCGAGTACGACGTGTACTAGAGGATTAAGGCGAAGCACTATAAACTATATAGTGAACTTTAATCGCTAAGGCCTCTAACTAAGCTATAGAAGTCAATATCTATAGACTTTATTACCGGCCTACCGGAGTCTAAGGGCTTCAACGGTAAGGTTTACGACAGTATCCTAGTCGTAGTCGATAGGTTCACGAAAATAGTACGGTACTTCCCCGTAATAAAGACGATTAATGTACCGGCGCTAGCGGAGCTTATTTACTAGTAAATCGTTATATTTACCGGTAGCCTAGACGACATCGTTTTAGATAGAGGATTAGTCTTTACGAGCGAGTACTAGTCTACCCTCTACTACTACCTCTCGGTTAAGCGAAGGCTAAGTACAGCCTTCTACCTATAAACTAATAGGTAAACCGAGAGGGTAAACTAGTAGCTAGAGGCGTATTTACGAATCTATTGCAATTACGACTAAGACGATTAGGTAAGATTGCTATACACTACGGCTTTCGCCTATAACAGTAAGCTTAACGCTAGTATAGGCAAGTCGCTAATCGAGCTAGTAACGGGCGTAACGCCCTCTATCCTAGATAGTATTCGAGACGAATATACGGAGAGGGGGGATAATCGAAGTATTAAACCCCTAGTAGAGTAGGCTTATAACTAGCTTAACGCTCGCTATAAGGAGTTTAAAGTAGCTAAAGCGAGTCTCGAGCATACGGCCGAGCTTATAGCTAGATACAAAAACCGCTACACTAACCCTATACACTTCGCCGTAGGCGATAGAGTGCTACTAGCGGTAAAGAACATTAAGACGAAGCGGCCGTATAAGAAGCTTAACAATAAGTAGCTCGGACCGTTCACGATCTTAGAGAAGAGAGGCAAATAAGCCTACCTACTCAATCTCCTAGAATCTATAAGTAGATTACACCTAACCTTCTACGTATTATTATTAGAGCCGTATCGGGCCCGGAAAGGGTACGAACCCCTACCGGTAGACGACTTAGACTTAGAGGAGGTAGATAAGGGAGACGTTAATAATAGTTAACGGTAGGAGATTAAGAAGATCCTAACGTACTTCTAGGATAAGAAGGATAAGCGTAGGAAGTATAAGGTTAGGTAGCTAGGTTAGGATCTATCGAACGATAGTAACCTCCTACTCGAAGAGCTTAAAGAGGCGTCCGATCTACTCGAAGAATATCTTACGAGTAGGCATCTTACCCGCGAAGAGACCGTAGACGGCCCGCTACCCTAACGGGGAGCGACCGGAACGAGAGAGTAGCTATTACGAATAGTAAGGCTAACACGAAATAAGTACGAAGAGACTACTCCCTAAAGAGGGAGGCCGAGAGGTAGAGAAAGAGGTCGTAGGAGACCGAGACTAAATGCCGGCAAAGGCACTAATTCGTAGCTATAAGGTTAAGATCCTTATTAATTATGTACTTATATAATAGCTTACCGGCTGTAAATTTAAGAAGTATAGCTCGCCGGCTAGTAGTAGGTATCCCGCTTATATTACGCTTACCTTACGTACCCTCCCCGCTCTTAATTAGTAGCCCTTCTATAGAAGATTAGGCGCTGCTTAGTAGGGGTTAAAGTAGCAAAGACCGCATCCTCCGTACGCTTGTCTACCTATATATTGTTAGGCTCTATACTACCCGTTATACCTATACTACCTAAGAAACGCTTTATGTTCTCGTCGTAAGATAGCTTCCGGCGAGCACGGTATGCGGCTAGATAGCCGTAATCGTCCGTAATCTCCTTCTAAAAAGCACGCTAAGTAGTAACGAACGCCGTCGTATACTCGCGAGCACGTATAGTCCGACGCTTAATCGACGCCGTATTACTAGGCTTGTATACCTAGCGGCGAAGGTGCTCGAAGACGTTAAGGGCGCGGTAGAACTCCGAGGACACGATGTCGTAGGTACTGTTGCTAGTGTCCGTTTTATAGGTCGTACACTTAATCTTAGGTAGGCCGTCGTACTTATGACTTAAGGGTAGCTAGCGGCGCTTGGTAACGAGGTTCTTGCCTACGAAAAGTGTTAGAGAAGGACACGGAAAGGTTACGGAAATAACAAACTAATAGGCCGTATACGCTAGATACACTCTACGTATATCATAATACGGTATTCCGGCCGAGGAGCAATAGCCTTAGCTATAAGAGGTACACGCTTAAGCGGAGTGTTACTCGTACGCGCCTCTATATTAGTGTAAGCCTAACTAGGGCGAAGATTAGTAGCCGTAATAGGGCGAAGGTGATCGGTACCTTAGCGGCTAAAGATACCTAGAGACTTAGGCGGCTTGCGAGCACTATCGAGGACGAGATTACTAAGGGGACTCGCGGCGTCGTAGGTACTGTCCGTAGGGCGCGATAAGGTCTTACCGGGATTACGCTCGCGGCGAGGCGTCTTAGGCGGAGGTCTTAGGCGCTAATACGTCGGCAAAGACTTAATCTCGCCTTCGCTATTACGACGCTAACCCGGAAAGGGCTCGCTAGGTGTCCGAGAACTACGCTATAAGCCTCTAGGAGACGAAGGAGAAGGCTATATACCGCTAAGAGCGTTTACTACTTAAGCTAAACGTTTAGCATTAGCGCGAGCACTATTAGTAGCCCTAGTAAACGGACTCGAGAGGTTCGGGAACGTCTTCTTAAACGGCGTACTAGGTACCTAGCCGGATCGAGTAGACCGGCGGTCCGTAGGAGGTGAAACTATAATAAATAGTAGTTAAGAACGAGTTAATAAGGGATGTTAAGGCTAAGGAGGCTGTAGAGGTGTTAGTTATTAAGGAGTTTAAGTTCTAAATTAATAAAGTAGATTGTCTAGTAAGAGAATTTAGTAGAACTACGAAGTACTTATAGTATACCCGTAACGGATGCGGAAGGTATAAGGAAAGCGCGCGTAATTGAGCCGTAAACAAAGCGCTTAGTAAACGTTTACTACATCCGTTAGTAAGCGGCCGTAAGCGGCCCGGTAAGTTTACGAGCGCGTATATATAAGTATGTAAAGCTATAGTATAGTAGTGATTGCTATAAGCTGCGAGGACGTAGCTTTTTAAAGGGGGAGGCAATTGTTAGGGGAGGCTTGCCTAACTTACGTACCTACTAAGCCCGGGCCTCGGGCGAGTCCGCCCCGGCTACTTTACGTGTACTCTCCGCTTCCCTCGCGAGTCCTCTCCTCGCTCTTTAAGTAATCGCTTAGATAGCCCTCGTACTATATACTAGACGACCCCCTATTCGTACACCCCTTATAAGTACGTAGGACATTACAATCGACTTTAATGTCTATATAGGTTAGTATATACATAACTACGTCTTTAGTACGCTACCGTAAGAATGTGTTCTAGACGTTAAGATAAATAGTAGGGTTTAGATAGTAATTGTTAAACGTAAGCCTATTTACGTACCTAATAATCTAATTACGGACCGTATCTACAGCGTAACCTAGAGATAATATATTAGATCGGCTATCTATACTCGTATAGGGAAGTCCTACCGTCTATAGTATTAGACACCCCCCGTTAGACGTTGTAAAAGGTTAGATTAGATAGATGCCTAACATTCTCCCTAAGTTACTTTAACTAATATCTTGACTAGGTAGCGGTAAGTAGGTAGATAGCGTCGGTATCTCTATTTAAATCGCACTCTTAGAGAAGAGGCGTCTCTAGACAGTCTTTCCGCTAAGTAATCTGAAACTAGTTATAGTTAGGCGAGAGTTAAAGTGCTAGTAGTCTAGAGGGATCATTTAGCGTACGCGACTATAGAGCGCCGTCGTTAAGAGTAAGGGCCTATAGATACGTAACCGGACACGCTAGAAGGGGGCTATACTAGTGCTATACGAACTCCTTGCTAGAGAGATGTTTAGCGGCGCCGGAGACACAATCTAAGCTTAGAACTACTTACGGTTGTGGTTTATATAGTTCGCCTTTCCAGTGTCGTAATCTGACCCGCATGGCAAACTTGGCTAGGATGACGTCTAAAGTCGCTGAGTCGGTGTTCCGAACTAGTAGCAAATCGATGTCCTTGTAACATATAGCGCGGGCGACGTCATCGTCGAACGCTCGCTGCTCTTTGCCCGCAAACATCTGGTCTGTATAGGACTGCTTAGTGAGGGGAGCGCCGGGTGCGACGTTCGACCCGTCGGTATAGCCTACTGTTGTACCAGCGTTTAAGCTTCGAGTCTTGCCGGTGTTAGTGTTAGTGTTAGTGGTCGAGCAAGGCCGAGCCGCTGAGAAGGCGTGGACGAGCAACAGCATTGCGAATTGCACCCGCTGTCGTTCGCTCGAGTATCGCGCGGGATTCTCGGCATAGTGGAAGGCCAGGATTGTTAGGAAGTCGACGTTCGACATCACGTTCTTCTTACGCCGCGTGGTGGGTCGTTTGCCGGACAACTCGTAGTCGATGTACTGGGCCGCATATCAGTTCCTACGCAGCCACGCCGCTCTATTCGGAAAGGGGGTACACAGCAGTGCTCTGCATACGTATGGTCGATCGCAGCAAGCCTCGCCTCTCTCAAACGAGGAAACGCAATTCCGACCACCGTCATTGTAGACTTATATGATGTAGGACCACTCCCAGAGATTTTCCCCTGGGAGATACTAGACGTGGGCTTGACTGCAACGCAGGGAGCTCCATCAAGCTTTCCATTCGCATGCGATCACTGGGGTCTAACATCCATTGTTCACGCTGCTTCCCCATTCACTTTCGCCGACTGTTCACACGACACACAGCAATACCAAGACAGTCGCTGGCATAGCGAATAAGGAGCTCTGAGACAACAACGGCAGGTTGCTAAGAGAATTGGGCCCATTGCATTCGCGATCAAAGGAAGAACGGCGTGATCGAAACCGAGCTAAACGACATGTCGGAAAACGAAAGCCCGGATATCTGGACAGAGAAATTGAAGATGATCATAGGCATATTCTCAGCGGCGAACTTCGGTCTTTGGGTTACCCTATTATATCTGGTGTTCCACATCGAGGACTACAAGAAACACCCTGTCAGATATGAGAGTCTGGCATGGCCCCTAATATGGCTCTTAAGTACTGCGCTCATTGCCATCTGTATCATATGTTTACTGCTTCGGGACGAAACGAGAAGCACGTGTAAGTCACGACCATTTCACTTGAATGCTGTAGGCTGATTTTAAACCCAGCTTTTTTCAAGGGATTTCTCCCAAACGCATCGATAATTATCACCGAAGTGGCAGCCTTTGCTTTTACGATCGCTTATTTCTACCTGAGCGCCGTTGACAAATACTTCGTTCTTGAATGGGGCGTCAAAACCTACGTTGCTCCTGCAGTTCGGGCCCCAGGCTTTGCACTCTTTGGCGGTTATAATGATGCAGCTTCGGCACACTTCACTCATGAACGCACAAAGTGTTTCTTTCCACAGTGGGGTAACACCTCGTGCGAGGACATGTTCCCGAACAACGCGAGAACATATGAGGATGGACCCTACGGCAACGTCACGTACTACAATTTCAGCCCTTCAGATGTAACGATGTTCAGGCGTCCGACAGATCAGCTTCTACTCCAGACGACGGTCACTTGTAAGTCGATGCATGGCTCAGTGAAACGGAACACGTTGCCAAGCAAACCAGGGAACTCCAGCGATCTGAAGGAGAAATATACTATGCAAGCGCCGCAAAATCCAACACTGTACTCGACCATGTACGATCCCCGCCTGAACACTTCGCAATTCAAGACCGCTTTAGATTGTGGCCTACTTGGCTGGGCTGAACAGCCCGCACTTGGCTCCAACACCTACACAATCGACGAAATTACTCACACCTTTGCTAAACTTGGAGAGAACAGCGCTCATGTCACCGATCAGAGTTGCAAGACCTTCATCAACTCGATACATAAGATAGAAGGCGGCTACACCACGTACAAGTATCATATCAGCTCTTCCGGGACATCTTTTAGCAGCATCTGCGATGTGAATGGGACAGTCCCATTCAATGAGAGTTGCACAACTCAGGTCTTGCTCCGGATGGGGAGCTTCCGTGCATCAAACATAACGAGTAAGCATGGTAGAAATGCAGTGGAGATATTTACAGACATCAGTGGCATTGTTGGCGCGGTCGCATACGTGGCCTGGTACCTCACAATATTCCAATAGAGATCACAACCAAGTTGATGACGGGTCACAGAATCCAGTTCTTAATACCAGTGCAACAGCCCTCGTCTAGTGCTATCTATAAAATACTTGCCGAGTCTCAAGGGTTCATTTCGAACTGTGTATATCAGTAAGCACAATGCTCGTGGAGTCTGCTATGGCGGCTGCCATGATTGCTTTAGGTCTTGCTTGAGCTGGGAAATCAACACTTGATGAGGTAGGCACTAATATGAGGTAGGTGCAAGGCTAAGGTATCGGCTGCATGGTTGATTTGAAGTCGAGGTCGACCAATTGGTATGGATACTTCACCCAGGTGAACCGGATTAACAGCTACATCACAGAACTTTACGACGGGTTCGCATTGACGCAAATTGATGACTCTTGGATGGCTCGTGGCAATGACTGCATGATAAGAAAAGGTCCACCTAACCCTCGCTAGGCGGGCAGCAACCTCTTCTTAGTCTGCGCGGAGGCACGGAGCTTGAAGAGCGTACTCTACCTTCCACAGATCTGTTGACGGCAAGCGTCTGTGACCGTTCCAGAACCTCGAGACATAATTCGGTACACCGTCTTAAGCTGACCGGAGATGTGGCGGTGGTAACGCATTTGTATGTCGAATCATAATGCAGGAATGCCCATCCTTCAGCCACTCCATGAGCTATGACCAGAAGGCCTTTTTTTTAGCGCTTACGAGATGATTTGTGACATTCGGGCACCGTCGTGGGCCAGGGAGACAGCGCTGCCCGGCAGTATTTGTGGTCCTTGAGCCAGCTTTCGAACAGACACGCGGCTCCGGAGAATCCCAGGTACACGCGTCTTTTTCGTCCTCGAAGCAGCGCAAGACGTGGTTTCAAGAACATTCGCTCCTCCGATCGCCTTTCCGAAAAGTGAAGGCTCGGTCAATGTAACTGCTGGTCTCAAACTCGTATTTGAGTCGAGCGGTGGCCGCGTTGGTGCGACCTATTTCAGATCGATGACACGGAAATTCCCCGACGAGCAACAGAATAGGGACGTGTACGTGGGAGTTCCATGCAGCTTTAGTCTCGTTTCTCTGCTGATACCCTCACACATCCTTGTTTGCATTCTTTCTTTTAGTTGGGACGGCCATAGGCACCATGCGATCATGCAGATTCAAAGATATGTGCGAGCTACGCAGAACGAGGGGGTTTTCGTGCGCGGTCGTTAGTCGTCGAAGACATGTTCAAAACGACCTATACGTCCTACACGATGCTAGTAATCACAGCGACCACAGCAGCGACACTCCTTGTCACATGCAGTGAAGTCACGATCCTCATTGTGTCCAAGACTTGTCGTAGTTCACGATGTAAGCGTATTGCCTTTCTCGCATTGTCCTGCTTCATCTTGTCGAAGCGGTGGGGCTCGTACCTTAGGCACTGCCCGGCATCCTCAGATGTCATGGAGAGCGCCGCCATGGTGAGAAGATGGCTGATCGTGAGCGTCAGTGCTGGCACTCCAGGCTGAGATTGAGTGATAAGGGCTACCTGAGCAATCGTTCGCTGTCCATTCAGATACAGTCGGTCGACTCGATCGTTTGTCGCTGTCTTGTAGCCCTGTATGTCTGTTCAGCACACCCGATGGGAAGATTTTTGCTGTCGCTGGTTCGAGGATGGGTTTTGAGACATGGCGCTGTTTCCTCGCGTGAAGGATTGTTTGCGGCGCCATTCTCGTCAGCGCTATGAGTCCTTGTTATGTCGAGACTCAGAGCTGGTAGAGCATACAAGGTATGTCTCGACGCACGAAGACCAGCGAGTATTCGGATTTTGTTATAACCAGGTGCTACGCGGTCTGATACCCTGTTGAGGCTGCGCCGATCCCTACATGTCGCTCGAATACCATCCTCCTTGTGACCCCGGAGCTAGGAATATGTCCAGGGCTGGCGGGTCGCCAAATGGTGTCCCTCCATCTCTTCTCGCTCGATGCTGGCGAGCACAAAGCACGTAGCCCAAGCATTGACCGAACACGGACATGCCAACCTCTTGGTAAGCAAGTGCGGCGCCTGCTGGGTCGGGGTTCGGGCCTTCGGCGAAGGCCCGGAAGGCAGCACGCAAATGTTGTACCTCAGGCATGGTCCTCCGAGTCGCCAGCAGCGCAGCAAAATCAAGAGGCAAGGTCCAAATTACCTTAGCTAGCGGCGACTATATCCGAGCAATCCCGCATCTCAGCATCTGGGCTACGAAGAAGGCAGGAGCGACCCGCTTCACTTGATTGCCGTACTTCGTTGTTCGAGGTTCGAGCTACAAAGGTCGGCTAGTAACGAGGATGTTACAATACTTGCGCAACTGAAGCTCGAACGTAAAAGGGTGAGCATCGTTAGTACAGCCCAACTGTGCTTGCAACGGGCGTTCTGCCTCCTCAAGTTCAATGCCAATATTGTACAAGCTGCCTACCAATATGGTGAAGCTAGCGCTGCTGGCTCCTGCAGCGCCCAAAACGCCTCTCAGTCTGAGCATGCTCGCCGGCATGGCGTTCTCAACGCCCGAAGCATTAGACCCATAATACTACAGTCATATCTTGATCGCACCCTGGCGCATTCACCATCGTTTGTGCGCCTCAACGCAGTTGACCCGGAGAACGCAGGCCACGCAGCGACCACCTGATTTTAGAAAGTTCAGTCTTGAACTTTTTGAGCCTTGGATCGGTATTGTCCTTGCAGAGAGCCGACTTTGAATCAACATCCACTTTGACCAGTGCTGCCTTCGGACCAATGTTCTCCTTACCCGCAGCAGGCTTCAGCGAAGCTGTCCACGATTCCTTCTCCAGCTTCGCCTCGCCACGCAGCTGGTCAACGACAGGCTTCTAACCCATGCGCGCCCGCTTGTTCGCGTCGCCCTGCGGCTGCGGACTCGTACTGCCACCACCATAGCCTCCTCGTGCACCACCACCAGCGCCGTTCCCATTCGCATTCCAGCCACCATTACCCATCATACCACCTCTCCCGCCCTGCCCGCCCATCATACCGTTCATGCCATTCATACCACCCATTCCCATCGCGGGCATCCCACCGAACCCACCTCTCCCCATCATATTGGCCATATTACCCATCATACCCATATTATTCATCATCCCACCTCCTCTTCCCATATTGCCATACCCGCCCATAGCCATCATCGGGTTGTTGAAGCCTGCACCGCCATAGCCCATGTTCCCACCACCACCGCCATTCATACCCCACCCACCCTGCTGACCTTGATTCTGGTTCTGATTCTGCATCCCGCCTCTCGGCTGATACCCACCACCGCCGCCTCTTGCCTGGAACCCACCTCTGCCGCCGCCGCCGCGGTTATTGTTGAAGCTGTTGTATGCTCCGCCACCTCCACCTCGCGCACTGAACTCTTTCTTCCCTCCCGTTGCGACCGCGGCATTCTTGTACAGATTGTTCCCCGCTTGCGTGAACTGCGCATTGAAAGGTGCTTTCCTCACGCCTGACTCATTCTTCTCCTGGCTCGCAGCCTCAATCGCTCTCTTCACAGCCGTAGCAGCTTGCGGAGAAGCGAACTCGAGATACGCTTCTCCTTTGGACTTACCATTGACTTTGTGCTCGTTGAAGGAGAGCTCGTACAATTCCTCTTCCGCATAGGCGCGAGCGCACATCCCGCGTACATCTTCTTCGGTGGTATACCAGTGGAGGTCGCTTATCTTGAGAGCTGGCGTGGCACCAGCTTCGATTGGGCGATTGTCAGGTTCGTTGGAGTAGTAATTGTCTGGTTGTTGCTGTTGTGAGGTAGTGTCGAGGTCTGAGGCTTTGCGTTTGGTGCCTTGTTGTGGTTGTGGTGATGCGCCATTCGTAGGCTGTGGATTGGCGGTATCGGTAGAGGGTTTGGCTTCTTCTTGCTTCGCGGGCTCTTCGGCAGGCTTCACCTCGGGTCGTGGTGGTTCTGCAGACGGTGCCGGCGCTGTCTCCTCCGCTGTGTCATCACCGTAGATGTCGATGTCGAAGGTGTCCTCGTCGCCGGACATGATTGCTGTTTGGTAGCACGTACGAGAACGTGCAAGAGCTTGAAAGTTGGGTCTGTGAGGTCAGAAGTGAAGTTGTTTGTCCGGTAGTGTACAAGCGCCGCGTCTCCGTCTCTGAAAGAACCCATCGCGTTAGAACTGATCATGTAATGTACAAAGCTCGCCGTATCCTTCAAGTCCATCCCATCCTCGTACATTGGCAACTCATACGTACAGTAAAGTCTCAAGAACAGCAATTTACAGCTTTCAGCCGCAGTGGGTATACAGAAGATGTAATTGTGAAGTTTGTCTCTCCGCCTCGCACTACAGTGTGATCTCCGCTGCTCTTCCCAATTTACAGCAAGCAGTGTTGCTAGCACACGTGCCTTGCCGCCTCAGGGGCTTTGAGCGCCAGCTTTTGGGCTTTCGATGGTATGATTGCTGCTATCTGTTTCATCAGTAGTAGCAATCTCGTTACCGCTGCTCGGTGAAGTTCGTGCTGTGATGGCGACGAGGAGTATGAGAATGCGTTGGATGGTCAGGAGATGCCGGAGCTCGTGAGGTCGAAGTCCAAAGAAGCTCAGTGCCAAGGCGCTAGCGCTCGATACTGGCATACTGCAAAGCATAACAAACCGCTCCTTTTCGTTCACACTTCGTCTTTCTCCTGGAGTCACCACCTCACAGCTTGGCAGTTGTCCTTCGACAGGTTGTGCACACTTCTCGCTTCCGCCTGCGCGATGATGCTGCACCTCCGGGAAGCCCGTTCACTGACATGGCGGCCTCCAAACGACTTCGCCACACTCATCGGATGCTCAGTATCGCTGATGTCTTTCAATGATGACCATTGTATAGTCTTACATCAGATCACATGTTGTAGCGTCTACAGAAAACCAGATGGTTGAGGCTCTCTACAGCTGAGCTTCCAGATACCGAGTACAATCGACGAATGCATAACCGAACACTCTCGCTGCTTTAAGTCGCACGCTTCATGAGGTGAGCTAACCTCATTGTGCCAGGCTGTACATGTACATTGGGCAGGCACTGGTAGGAGAGGACTGGCAGAGCTTCGCCAGAACTCATACGATTGGTCGACTCGAAGCGCCTCGAGCTTAGTGCCGCAGAACTCAGCCTCGTGTGCACATTTCGGTAAGAGAGCGTACACTTTCGCTCTCCTGTCCCACCCTTGATCTTCAGATATTGAGAAAATACTTGCTACGTTCTTACTCGCGATCCGAGCAGCTGTGCAGCACCGGATAGCATCACAGACATAGTCGGAAAGCACTTGCACAAGCCGCCACCAAGGCGCCGCATCCAAGCTGGATTATTTCCAACGCGTTGGGTTGGTAGCGTGGAGTCGGAATGGCTGAACTCGGTGTCGCTGGCTCAGCCGTCGGCATAGTTTCCTTGGGCATTCAAGTCTGTCAAGGGCTACTGCAATACTATGGCGATTGGAAGGCTACCATAAGGATGTCGAGGCGTCTCATAAGGCTGTTCAGGGACTCACAGAGACATTTGTACTTCTTGCCCAAGTACTCAACGGCAACGTGGTTGTCAACGATGCTCAACGACGCAATGTTGAGAACTGTGTCGCCGGTTGTGAGGCCAGCGTTGGCAACCTCAGAGACCGACTTGCCGAGTTACGAAAATACGAACATCCAACAGCTTTCAGAGAGAAGGTCAAAGTCAGCGGTAGCCGCATGCTGTACCCCTTCAAGAAAGAGTCACTCGATGTTCTACGTAATCTGGTCAAGGAGATCTTACAGCGCCTGATGCTGGCAATCAATGTGCTCAACGCCGATGTTGGACTTGAGATGCGTGCAGCTGTAGCCAGTATGCAGACTGGCCTGTCAAGCTTGGGACAGTCATCAGCCGATATCCTCAGAGCCGTCCGCGACCTGGCCGATAAAATCAATGGTGTCGCGGCTTACATGGTAGGGTTTCGGCAGTCCTTCGACCTTCTTACGGTTCGAACAGGGCAGACAGCTTTCGATATTAAGCAGCTGCTCACCTTTGAGGAGGTAAGACAGCGACAGGCAGCACTCAACTGGCTTGCGGCGCCCGATCCTGCGATCAACCACATGGCTGCCAGGAAACTTCATCAGCCTGGTACATGCCAATGGTTCTTGACATCGCAGCAATACACTGCCTGGACACAAGCGCAGAGTCTCCATTTGTGGCTGCACGGCAAAGCCGGATGTTGCAAGACAGTGCTTAGCTCAACGATCATCGAGGACCTAAGCTCACAGTTGCTGCAGCAACCAGGCTGTGCATTGGCGTACTTCTACTTCTCTTTCGTTGAACCCCAAAAGTAGTCGTACCACAATATGCTGCTCTCTTTCGTGTGGCAGCTATCGAGGGAGAGCAAGTTATTGCCAGAGCTAGCAGCGGCTTACGCATCGAGGAAGCTGCTTAGCTTGAAGGATTTGGAGAACATGGTCGATGCGCTCGCGGGGAGATTTTCACGCTTACTCATTGTCATTGATGCTCTGGATGAGGTCCCTGAAGGCAACAGCGGGCGTCAGGATGTTCTAGATGGATTACAGACCCTCTCACATCGAAACTCAAACGTCCGCTTACTGATGACTGGCCGACCTGATGCTGATATTACCGACTTCATGAGCGACTGGCAGATTGTCGCACTGCCAATTGATGACGGGGCGGTCAATGCTGATATCGACCTTTATGTCACTGCGCGTTTGAGTGAGGATAGGCGATTTCGTGCGAAGGAATGGTCACCACAGATGCGGAAAGAAGTACTCGAGACTTTCCAACAGAAGGCGCAAGGCATGTGAGTGAATTCGAGCGGAGCGGGGTATGTTCACGATAATTGACATTTGCAGGTTCCGATGGGCTGCGTGCCAGCTTGAAGACCTTGCGACTATCAAGATACACAGCCCGAAGTACATCAGAGCTCGGCTGACAGGCTTGCCCAGAACTTTGCCAGCGACATATAAGCGTATGCTCAGTGCCATTGAGGAGGAGTATGTTGAAGCTGCAAAACATGCGTTGACATGGCTTGCGTTCGCTGAAAGCGAGCTGACACTACAAGAACTGGAAGAGACTTACATTGTACAACCTGGCATCACGCCTGCTGTGGACGAAGAAAACAGAGCGCCTCCTGGTAGCATCATTCGTGTGCTAAAGTCGCTGGTTGTGGTGGCTGCGCGGGTCGAGAATGAGCCTGAGATGTTGGGTGTTGATCATGGCGACCGAAGCGAGATCTCCGAGCTACCGAGCGACCAGGATGTTGTCCAAACCGGATCACTCAGCTCGGACGAAGTCGAATACCTCAGATGGGGTACAGCGAAGGTCAGGCTAGCTCACTACTCCGTCAAAGAGTATCTTATGTCCAACCTTATTCGATGCGGTCCGGTGTCTTCGTTCGCATTGTCAGCGCATGAAGGACACAAGCACATAGTTCAATGCTGCCTCGCCTATCTCGCCTACCATGAAGAATTCATCTGGCGAATTAGCGCGGAGAACGATGGCTGGCGTCTCGAACAGGATGGCCCGTCGCGCACTCTCCAAACCTCTCAAAGGCCGCTTTTAAAGTACATCGTAAGCTCCTGGTATCGCCACGAGTACACAGTTGAGCGGACAGACGGCTCGAATGCGAACAATGTGGCCACCTTTCTTCGCACGCATCGCGAGCTCTTACGGGTAATGATGGCCATGAACACTGGAATGGAGATGCACTGAGAAACGAAACCGCTATCGTACCGGTTGCCTGCTATTGCTCCTCTTGATTTTGCCCTGTTACCATGGCTTGGCTGCCCACTCCCATACACTCTGCGGGCACTTTGCGAAGCTGGTGAAGATGTTAACGCTAAGCTTAGGAGTTGTGCCGGCTTTGCCTTGTTCTATGCAGTCTGTCGACAGAGCGTGGCCATGGTAACCACCCTGCTTGAGTTCGGCGCGGATCCAAATCGTTTCGAGCCAAACCCCTCGGACGTTGTAAATCTGGAGTACAGTGCTAATCCTCTGATACTCGCCTGCAGTAACGATTGGTACACCCGGGAAATGGTGGAGCTACTCTTAGAAAACGGCGCTGACGTAAATGCGTGCCTCGAAGATCCAAAAACTCCTTTGGATCACGAAGCTGAAAGTACCACGCCGTTGTTCGCAGCACTGTATAGGAGACCTCGACGAGAGTACGGTGTCGAAAGACACATTGACGCTTTGCATACTTTGTTGACTCGTGAACAACAAACGTATGGTATCCTCGATTGCGACATGATCGACAGGGTAGACGCTGTGGACATCTTGCTACGATATGGAGCTGACGCAGGCAATCATACTGGGATGGACGGCAGTTTGCTTGTGACGGCCGTACGGTACGACGATGGACGACTGACGACCAGGTTGCTGGAAGCCGGGGTCGAAGTCAACCGTAAAGGCCACGAGTTCTATCCACTGGAGGAGGCAGTTCGATATTGCAACCACGCGTGTGCCAAGCTACTGCTGAAAGCTGGCGCTGATCCAGCGCACGGATGGAAGGCTTTGCTCGCGCTCTTTCGCAGCGATGACTCGCGGCCGGAACTATGCCCCAGTGTTACGCAAGCGCGGGTAGACAGGATCCTCGAATGGGGCCATCTCCTCCTCGCGCTCAACAGCAGGCCTGATCCCGTTCGTGTGAGCCAGGCGCTAAGCTCATACGCATGGACTGGATATCCTGAGCTACTCTTCTTCATGCTGCCTTTCGTCACTGAAGTCAACTACCGTGATGGATACGCAGGCACAGCTCTCTATGAGGTTGGACGGGAGCTCAAATGGCGTTGCAAGATTTCAAAGCCACATTATGACCCTACCGAGGAGGATCGACGCTTTGGTGCAATGGTCAACCTCCTAAAGGAAAAAGGCGCTCTCATTTTACCACCCATTGGCCCTGGCCGGTCTGAAGATTATACCGAAATTGTATCCCAACTTCATACGCTCTCGAAGGAGGACGCGAAGTGTGAGATCGGTATAATGACCCCCTGGAGTCTGCACAACATCGCCTGCTGCGGTTGCGACGACCCCGATATCGTCGGCATACGCTTCAAGTGTCTCAATTGTGGTTTCGCAGACTATTGCCAAATTTGCTTTAGCACAATTGAGCACGAGGACTGCCATGACTTCATTGCGGTCGAGCATCCTCTTCAGCTACGGCACACACTGGTCATGGCAAAGAGCATGCTTCGGCTTTCCAAGTTTCGAGAGCGCCCCTTGCTCGGAGACAGCAAGAATCTCGTAATCATGCAATTAGGCCGACCTACGGACCGCTGCGGCTAGGCTTGAGTCATGCACCAGAGTCGCAAAGGCTGGTATTAGCACTGCTGAGCTTCCTGACGTTCGCTGGATCATACTCGCTATTCGCGATGAACACGTTAGATTCTGCCGGACCACAAGGCCACGACATCTGTTGCACAATCGCAGATAAAGCTGCTCTTCTCCATGTCCATCGTGTCGCACGGTGAGGCAGACTTTGGCCACCACTTGTTGGCTTGATCATACTTTCCGAGACCTTGTGAAGCGGCAAGGTTCTCAAAGTGAGATGGAAAGCCGGAGGATCATCGAGGGTGCAAGTCTATCCTACGTTATTCTTGATGGAGCAACTACTCGAAGATCAGCCCGCAAAGACTTCCTGCCCTAACGAAGGGAACGCCTTGTCGGCTAGACAGGACATCAATATGTCTCTAGCAGCAGGACTCCCACAAGCAAAGATGTCACTCTTTATCTCAGCCTTGACTTGCTGCGAGTTCATAGGTGTATGGCATTGCAGGAAGGTCGTACTGTAGCTCGGACATCCCTCTCAGGAGTTTCAGTCGGTGTGGTGGACAAGGCAGAGTGGTTCCACTGGTGCAATTGTACGCTAAGAAAATCCGGTACGCTAAGAAAATCCGGCAAAAGCTCTACTGTTCGAATCGGGTATACCTGTTCCTCTCCAGAATGCTTCTCCTCATCATGCTGCTCGGTTGATCGCTTGCGCAGCGGTCCGCAACGTCTATCTCAATACACAACCGGGTCCTTTTTTCTCGACATCAGCTCCTCCATATCGGCCAACCTTTGCTCAGCTCGAAACGCGCCTGCTAGGCCCCGGCAAAGAGGTTACCGAGATTGTGTCGTCCTGTTCGGCCGATACACGTTGGAACGGACGTAAAATTGACCTGTTGAAGACCGGAGTCACGACACTCCATGTAAGAACCCTTCCAGTAGACAAGGCCTCGTAAAGCAGTCCTAGAAATTTCTTCACTACCACCGCTCAAGACTAGTCTCGCAGCACGTCAGGAAAAGTCGAGGAGTCACCTCACAGACCCAGCGAGCACCTATTTCACTTCCACATATTCCGGCACAGAGGTACTGAAATAGGCTTCCAATGCCATCTCTAGCTCACTCCAGCAAACCCACACTATACCACAGCCTGTGCCAACTCCGCTTTTGCCAAGTACCTTTGACGCATCCGAACCTCGCCTAGTCTAGGCAAACCAACACCCAGAAGGTGGACGCGAGCAAGGCCCCTAACGTGGTCAATAGCCATCTGCATATAGGAGCCTTGCACGAAAGGCTCCTACTACGTTCAATTCTGCTCCTCCCAAATAAGAGACCAAGTAACTCCACTTTCGCTGTACTGCACTCACCTCCTAGCAACCCCCGCCATCCGCGGACCTCGCGGAGTTCAGCTGGTCGTGGGGGGCGCATAAGGTACACATTGCCATTCCAGCGTGCATCTCACGCTCGACGTGATGTTAAAGTGAACTTGGACTGCTTGCGGAGCATCCCTCTTCTCGCGTTCGATGAGACTGACAGGGTGGTACAATATGTGGGTCTTCCTGTACGATCAGTCAGTCATCCAGTACGCAAATCCCTCGCGGGGCACTTCGGGATAGAGAAGGCGAGTACTACTTCTACCAAGCCAGTGATAATGCATTCGGCGACTTCTGGGTCAAAGATGAGAGAAGTTCATGCTCCCGGCACTTCTTTGGGCTGTGGGGCTGTATGGTCCAAGTCGTGTAACTAGGTGAGGTTCCATTCCACCTCTGCTGCCACTCCTGCCGTATCCTACGTGTTGGGAGTGATGGCTGATGTACGCATCGTGCTCGTAGCAGTTTCCGGCTTGGAGGTTTACGAATTGAAGCAGGCCACGAGCTGCTCCCGAGACTTGCTTGCTACCCTTGATTCTGTTTGGAATGTCGCAGAGCGATGGATCCATGCTGTATCTCACTCGCCTGTGATTTAGTATGTTGGGCGGACTTCTAAGTCACCACATCCAACCCGAAGAGTTTGTGGATTCACTTGAGGGAACAATACTATGGCGTCCGTGCGGAACTGCGAGTTGGTGCGCATTAATCTTACTATTTCGAAAGCAATGATCGAAAGAATGACCGCACACCTCCAGACCCGTGGAATTACATCGATACGCGCTCAAAGTGGACCTGCTGGACTGGAGGCTATGTCTTAAGCGGTGACTGAGGGTACTTTTAATGATGTTACGCGCCAGTGCAGGCAGGGCTCAGGTTGACTGATCGAACGATGCGGAGGCTTACTTCGATGGTCGTATATTCAGCGCTATTTTGGCAGTGATGCAGGATATCAATCCAGCGAGCGACTTCGCCCGTTTCCCTCGTGCTGGCTGGGCTTCGTCTCAAGTTGCGATATTCTTACCACATGTTTGAAGTAGGAGTGGTATACCTGAAGACAGGACAAGCAGCCGACCCTAGCGCCAAGCCATATCACGTGTCCCTGCCTTCCTGCAGAAGCCGAGATAGGCCAAAACTCTCCCGCCACACCGAACATTCTATATCGCGCTATAACGACTCGCTTGAACTCTCGTACGGGCTATAGAGATATAGATCTACCCGTTGTTGTCTCCGCGTAGCTTAGCTGTAAACAATCAATCCCCCATCTCACCTCATCTCTGCAAGCTGTTTCGTGAGGTTTCATCCACCTGTCGCACCTTCCCGTTCCGCCTTGACCCCGTGTCCGAGCCCTCTATCTGAAACAGAGGGGCAGCCCGCATAATAATGGCCGGTCTCACATCAAGCTCCCGCCTGCAAGACCCGGAGTTCTTCGACTACTCCCGTTCGCATCGTGCTGTGCCTGTCCCTCCACGAACGTCAACTTCGAAGCGCAGGTCGCCTCCTCCACAACACTTTACGACGGAAGAGGAAAGAGAAAGGGAAGCGTTGTCGCGGAGTAGTTCGAGGAAGCGGGATAGGCTGTTACACCGCGTGAGCCATAGCAACTTGTTAAGCAAGCCAACTCCAAGTCCGACGCGCAACGAGACTGTAAAAACTGGCGCGAGCTACCACGCGCAAGTCCCATCCACAAGCAGTTCTGGCAGCGACCTCACTACCTCCTTCCCTGCTCCACCAACAGCTGGAAACCACACCCAAGACAACAGCAACCTCCACCGAAACTTCTCCAAAAAAGGTGCAACGACGATGTTGCGTAAATTCTCCTCCAGCGGCCGGCAAGACGCCCGCAACGCCCTCCAACAACAACAACAGAACCAACAGCAAGCCCAACAACACTCCCAATACCAGACCCCCCGAGCACCACCGCCACAATTACCCAATATCCACGACTTCCACTCCGACACCGCTCGCCCCGATTCCTTCGGTATCTTCGGCTCACAGAATCCAAGTCCGGCGCCGTTATCTGCTCTACCTTCACCTCCTTCAATTCAACAAGCTCCAGCGAATTTCTCAAGACCCGGTGCACCGACTATGCCGTCGAGTTCGAATACGTCAAGTAGCTCGCCGGCTTATGCGTTGAGGACGGGAAACGCGTTCGCTCAGCAACAATCTTCTTCTTCGCCGTCGTCTTCGGGGTTAGGAGGAGTGGGAGGAGAGTCTATGGCTCATAGAGGGAGGATGAGTTATGCGGGGACTAGTCATTCTCAGACGGGGAGTCATGGTCATGCTACTGGGGGTGGGGGAGGTGGGGTGGTGAGTCCGAGAAGGATTCGGAGGAGGAAGGATCCTACGCCTTTCAAGTGAGTGACCAACCTTTACATTCCGATGGTTGGAATGGTTTGATGGACGTTACTGACCTGCGAACAGTATTTTGGTGATTGGCGCCAAAAACAGCGGCAAAACGTCCTTCATCTCTTTCCTCCAACACAGCTTCTCCCTCCCCTCCAATCAAACCAGCAACCAAAACCACACCTCCACCCACCACACCACCTCACCAACACCCTCCGCCTCCCACCTCCACAACAGCACCTCCCCCAAATCAACATCCGCCTCCTTCACACCAACCTTCCTCGAGTCCGAAATAGACGGCGAACGCATCGGCCTCACGCTCTGGGACTCCGCAGGGTTGGAAAAACATATCATCGACCTCCAGCTCCGCGAGATCTCGACGTTTGTGGAGCAGAAATTCGAGGAGACGTTTGTGGAGGAGCAGAAAGTTAATCGTGCGCCGGGGGTGAAGGATAGTCATATTCATTGTGTGCTTTTGGTGTTGGATCCGGTGAGGTTGGATGGGACGATCGCTGGGGCAGGTGTGGGGGGTAGAAATGGTGAGGGTAAAGGGGGATTGATGGTGGAGGGTTTGGACGAGGATATGGATCTCCAGGTCCTGCGAGCCCTATGGGGCAAGACAACTGTTATCCCGGTTGTGGCTAAGGCTGATACTGTGACTACGGGGCATATGGCGTTTCTGAAACGGGCGGTGTGGAGGAGTGTTAAGGGGGCTAAGTTGGATCCTCTCGAAGCTTTGGAGCTGGACGACGAGGAGGATGAGGAGGATGAGGAGCAGGATGATGAGGATGATGAGGACAGAAATGGGGATGGTGCTATCGTGGAGGACGACGAAGAGGAAAGCGATGTCGTCGGGGATCGACGCGGGAGTGATGGGGAGGATGGGTCTTCGGCTTCGGATTCCTCGCCGGATTTACCTACTGCGAAGGTGGTGAAGAGAGGGACCAATGGCCATGCGAGGCAGTCGTCTCTGGCTAATGCTGGGCTGACGGCGAACGGAGGTCCGATGATGATGATGGAGGAGGAGCCTTATATCCCTTTCTCCATCTTGAGTCCGGACACGGAGTCGTACCCAACGCAACATCATAGTCTGCATAACCTGAATACGCCCATCCACAACAAGACTCCGGTGAAGGTGGGAAGACATTTCCCCTGGGGTTTCGCGGACCCGAATAACCCGGAGCATTGTGACTTCGTGAGATTGAGGGATAGTGTGTTTAGTGAGTGGCGCTCCGACCTGCGCGACTTGGCTAGGACGAAATGGTACGAAAACTGGCGCACATCACGCCTGAAGAACCTTCCGGGGACAGGTCGGCAGCGCGTCAACGGTCGTGGTGGCATTACTCCGGTTGCGGTGGTTCCGAAAGAGGGCCGTGCTGGGGCGAGGGGAAGTACGGCGACTGGGGGCGCGGGGTATGGTGGTGGTAGCGCGGGTGGTTTGGGGGCTGAGAATTCTGTGCCGAGGAGTGTGTCGAGTGGTGGTGGGAATGGTGAGGGGGGTAGGGGGAAGGCGGAGAGGATGATGGGGATTTCTTCTGCGGCGGGTCAGGAGGGCATGGGTGGGGGTGGGAGGGCGAGTGGGGGGATGATGAGGGGGGTTGAGTCGTATCAGTAGGTTTTTCTTGGGGAGGTGGATGGGTGGCGAGGATGAGAAGGGGGGAGGGGGATTATGTGCAGCAGTCGGTATCAGAGTAGTGGGCGTAGAGGTTAGGCGGGGTGCGGCTGTGATGAGGTGGAGTGAGGTAAGGGGATGACTTGGGAAGCATTCCTGTCGTTTCACAAGTGGCGAGGGATTGTGGAGCGAGACGCTTGGGCGCTAAAGGCAAGGCGAAATGTGTATGGATTGTAGATATACCCCCTTTTGTAGTTGGCTTACTTGAGTTCTGTACGGTTTGTGTTTCAAGTGGTTTTGCATGTGAGATTACTGATGTTTGTTGCGGTTGTGAGTACTTGTGGATGGCTGGGTCTGTACTCGTAGCGACGAAGTAAACGCGATAGTACGCTCTACATTCGATCTCGCTAGGCCAGAACGCTGGAATCCACCCCACAGCTGCTGCAATCGCTTTCGTGATCAGAGGTGTTAGGTGAGAGAAGAGAGTGGTATATTTCATCGCCGTCTTTCTACAAACAAACATCCCGCTATGCCACGCCGCCTTCCAAACGCTCCACCTGCTACTCCTCATTCTCCATCATCTTCCTCCTCCCCACCACCGCCACCATACACATCCCCATCTAATACTGACTAGCCGTCGCCTGACACGCCTTCAACTGATCCAAATACCACCCACAAATCGTCAAATCCCCCCGATTCTGATCCATGCATCCCCTGAAAGCCCTGATATCATTCGCGCACGCCTGCGGAGGCTCGTAGGCAGAGTTCACCGCATACCCGCCTTGCTCGGTCTGAGCCAGAGGCTGATCCGCGGGGGCTTGGGCTTCCTGGGTATTGGACGATCCGCCACCGAACCAGCCGCCTACCGCGTGGCCGATTGAGGAGCCTACTGCTACACCGCTGTATATATGGATGTATTGTCAGTCTTTGGCCCATACGCTGTACTGTACCTCGGGTGGCAAGCTCGAGAGGTTATGGTTGAACTCACGCAGCTGTACTAGCCATCTGGCCGAATAATCCTGAGCCTCCGCTTTGTTGCTGGGCTGGCGCGGTTTTGGCTGGTGGTGCGGCCATGGTGGAAGCTGGGCGGGTTTGCGGTTGCGAGGGCATGGGGGCGGCGGCGCGGGTGGGTGGCATGGAGGGCCGCTTGGGCTGGGAGGAGGGACCGCGGGATTGGCGAGGCATGGTTGGTGGTGTGATGAAGGGTGTTAGTTGAGAGGTTGTTGTGTTTGGGGAGGTGGACGGTGTTTTGAGGCGATGGAAGATGGTGGAGCTTTGGGAGGTGCTGGAAGGATGGCACATGATTGGCTCGGACGTTTCGATTTTCATAAACATTTTTGTGCTGCTATTTTATGCTACTGCCTCGATTATTGCAGCCTTCTAGCAATGTCTGAGAGAAGCTTGCGCTGCGCAAACTCCCATCCTGCCTAACATTCTTCTTTGCCCGATTGAGACCTCGCGTCTAGACAGATGAGCCTCCCAGAAAATCAACAGCTCACTCCCACTTCCTCCCCGTCAACATCTCAAACGCCTCCGTATACTTCTCCGTCGTAGCCCTAACAACCTCAGCCGGCATCCTCACGCCTTCCCTACCCTTATTGCCCGTCGACGTAAGCCAGTCGCGGAGGTATTGCTATCACCACATCAGCAAAGCATTCCTTCGAAGCTTAAGACTACAGATACACACCTTATCATAACTCTGCTGTCCCCTCCCAACCTCATAGTTCTCTTTCGGCCAGAACCGCGAACTATCCGGCGTAAGCACCTCGTCCACCAACACGAGCTCGTTCGTTGCAGCGTCAAGCCCGAATTCGAATTTGGTGTCTGCGATTAGGATACCGCGTTTCTCGGCGTGGTCGCGGGCCTGCACACAGGAGACAAAGTCAGCACGCCATCCCTTCCAACTTCTCAATAAACTCTGGAGAGCTTAGCTCGCCATCCACATACCAGCTCATACAACCTCAACGACACCTCCTCCACCCGTGCCGCCACCTCTTCGCCCAAAATCTCCGCCGCTCTCTCTTTAGAGATGTTTTCGTCGTGTTCTCCGGCCTCGGCTTTGGTACTAGGCGTCCAGATCGCGGACTCGAGTTTCTGACTCTCTTTCAGACCCTCAGGCATGGACATCCCGTTCACAGTTCCGGAGGTGCGGTATTCGTTCCAGGCTGAGCCGGTGATGTAGCCGCGGACTATGGATTCGATCGGGAGGATGGGGTAGCGGCTACCGAAGTCTAGTGTTAGCTTGTTCAGATAATGTTAGACGAGGAGAGGATGGAGTTGATTCCGGCCCAGCTTTAGTAGCTATCCAAAATGACCAGGGCCGTGGAGGATGTTTGACTCGTAGTACAGTCTTTCGTACTTACTGCGAGCCGTTAGACGATGCTTTGGGGATACGTTGTTCAGTTTGAAGCTTACCCGGACTTGCATGCTGCGGGACGCGAGGAGTGGCTGCATGTTTGCAGGAATGCTGTTGGGGAGGGAGAGCGAGACGACGTGAAGGCGGAGATCCGGGATGTGCGTGCGGATTAGGTCGAACCAGTGGGCGGAGAGTTGGGTTAGGAGGGGGCCTTTGTTTGGGATGCCCTGGGAGAGATATCAGTATCTGATTCCCTCGGGTCCGGGGTTCAGGGGAGGCAGGTGTTGTTGGTGTGTAATAGCTCGTTCTGTACGTACGTTCTCGAGTATCACATCGTATGCTGAGATGCGGTCCGTAGCCACAAAGAGCAGCGTGTTGGCGTCGACCTCGAAGATCTCCCTGACTTTGCCGCTGGCGATCTTCTTGAGGCCGACGTCCTTGGCGTCGATGGTAGTTACGACGTTGGTGGTCGACATGGTGCCGGGGCTGTGTAGCTGTATCGAAGGTCGATGGATGCGATACTCGGCTGCTCAAAAATATTCTTTCTTGTTTGAGAGATGAGATGGAGAGATGAAAACTTTGTGAAAAGGTTTAGAGGGGGTAAGGAAAAGGGTACATTCACGTTCACCTGGAAGTAGCGTTTCCTTGGAGACTACTGTCAGCATTCACATTGTCATGCTTCGCCTGCCACTAGCTCCATGGGTAGTCTTGCTAAGAAGGAAGGCACGAATGTAGTGGTCGTGGTCGTGCACTTCGCCACCCGCGGCGAACTTCGAGCTCCTTTGGACCCCTGCCATCTCAACTCAACCGCACCTCACTCCGCCGTCACGATGAGGTCAAGAACACCTCGACCCACACACACATCGCCAATGGCTTTGCTGTTTAGGCTAGGAGGTAGGCTTCCAGTACATGTACCGAGAGTAGGTTTCGTCTCGTCCCTCTTCCCCTTCATAACCAAACCCACTCATACGAGACACTTCTCCCAAACCAGCAAGATGTCCTCAGACACACCCGTAACAGCGTACCCATGGAAGGAGTTGAAGCCGCAGGATCAGTCCGGTGGTCCAGGTCTAGACACTAAGCTCGACCCAGCCGCGAATTTCTCGCAGTTGGAGTACTGGACGGAGGAGGAGAAGCCGGTGCTGAAGGAGTATGTCGAGCAGTACAGCATGCTGCGGTTGAAACTGATGTCGTGCCAGATATGAAGGCCGAGGCCTCCTCAAGGACAAAGCCGTCCTGATCACCGGCGCCGACTCGGGTATTGGCCGCGCCGTTGCGGTGCTCATGGCAAGAGAAGGCGCCGATATCTCCTTCGTCCATCTCCCCGAGGAAGAAGAAGATGCCAAGATCTCCATCAAATTGATCGAGCAGGCTGGGCGGAAAGGACACTCCATGGCCCTCAACCTTCGCGAGGGAGATAACTGCAAGAAAGCCGTGGATGAGCACATGAAGGTATTTGGAAAGCTCAATGTGCTGGTCAACAACAGCGCTATGCAGGAGATCTGCCAGGATCTCGTGGACATCGATTTGGAAGTCGTGGAGAAGACTTTTCGGACGAATATTTTGAGTATGTTTGCCATGACGAAGTATGCGTTGAAGCATATGAAGAGGGGGGATTGCATTGTGAACAGCTCGAGTGTGGCGGCGTATATGGGTAACCCTCAGCTGGTGGATTATAGTTCGACGAAGGGTGCTATTGCTACCTTCACAAGGAGTTTGGCGCAGCAGCAGGCGCCGAAGGGTATCAGGGTGAACGCCGTGGTGAGTACTCGCCAGACTGATGTATTGCGCGAGGCAGGGAATGCTGACAAGAACCGTGTAGGCTCCCGGCATCATCTGGACACCTCTCCAACCCGCAACGAAGGGCAACCCAGCAGACGCCATGGATGGTCTCGGAGTGGGCATGGCACCGCTGCCACGTCCTGGCATGCCGGTGGAGGTCGCTACCGCTTATGTCTTCCTTGCCTCGCCACTAGGGTCCTACACCACGGGCGAGGTAATTCACGTGAACGGCGGGATCGAGACGCAAGGATGAGTCAATGAAACACGAAGGGTGTGCATGACTAACCATGATTGTATGACGGGACGAGATGCTCGATGAGCGCTGTATTGGACGTGTCAAGTCGTTATACCATGACCAAGATACTGAACCCAGCTGCCCTATGGTTTACGCTAGATTCAGCAATCTACAATCCACGAAGCTCTTGCATGCGACTTCCCACATGAAAATGAGTAGACAGCCTGCGTCCATCGGCCGAGCACACCGCGGCATACCTATGGTTTGGTAATCAGCCTAGTTGAGTAGTATGCTATGTCAAGATGACGAGTGGCTACCCGCTAACACAACCGTACGAATCGTAGCTGACCCCAATCAACTCGGTCGTCTTGTTAGCCTAATCGTACAGCTTGTAAGCCGCAGTGTTGTTGTTCTCGCCCTCTGTACTCCCCAGCAAGTGTGTGTGTTATCTTTGACCGCTCAAGCCAAAAGCGCCATCACGCTACCGGCATGGAACGGCGACCTGGGCCACTCTGCACCGAGGAAATCGACGACCTGCTTGGCGTAGAGACCAGCGTACTGGAAGATATGGCCGTGGCCTGAGGTCGGGTATTGCACGAAATTGGCATTGGGAAGCTGATGGGCGAGGACCCAGGCGTTCTCTGAGGTTTCGCGTGGTATCAGCATGACAGACAACGATAACAGTTATTTCTCACTCATGGCGTCGGAAGTGTAAGGGTCTCACTCACGATTCGGCACTACGAGATCGTTCTGCCCGGCCGTCACGAGGACATTCTTCTGCACGCTCTGCAGTAGCGCGTAGGGCAGCGGATCCGCATCCCAAGCTAAGTAGGCCTTTGTCAGGTTCGCGACACCCGGTCCGGTCAAGAAGCTCGCTAACTCGGGCTCGCCGTTCTGGCCGGCTATCGCTGCACGACCTGCGAAGCTGCGATTCAGCCATGCCTCGCCTTCCTCTGCCACCACGCCGGGGAAGAATGCTGCAATGGTCGGCGGTCCGGCGGGTGTAGGCGCCATAATCGCAGATTGCACTTCGGCCATCGGACGTACCAGTCCCGGACCAAAGCTGGGACCAGTGCCGGAAAGAATCAAGCTGCCTACGAGGTCCGGAGCGTCGAGGACGAGCTGCTGGGCTACGTAGCCTCCCAGTGAAAAGCCGAGGACATCGACTTGTTCCACTTTGAGCAAGACGAGCAGGACCTGCAGGAAGGCGATGAGGTTGCTGGAGAAGCTTGGGATGCTGGTCGCTACGGTGCCGCCGCTGTGACCGTGGCCTGCGTAGTCGTAGGTTATCACTTGTCTGCCGCCTCCGAGGATGGTGAGGTTGTTGACGAGGGTTGGGTCCCAGAGGTCGATGTTCGAGCGGAAGTGGTTGAGTAGGAGAAGAGGACGTGTGGCGTTCGGGGAGTGTCCGATGAGACGGTAGGCATAGCTCGTACCGTTGGCTTCGAGGCAGGACGTAGGCGCTGTTTCTTGGGTCGACATCGTTGGACTCGGATGTGTAGTAGGATATGCTGGGAAAGATTTGCTCGATGTTTTTGGTTGCGGACTGGGAATTAGGTACGTCTTCGTTCTTGTATTCCGACTTTATGTGCCGACACTATTCCCAATCGCTTCGAACTAAGTAGTCAGCATGCAGATTTGTGATCGGTCCGCCAAGCCTACTGGACCTTGGCGCTTGCTCCCAATAAGGAAGTCATCGCCACCAGATAGATGTTAACAAGGGGCTAGTCGCCTTGCTGGCAGGCGACATCGTGCATGTCGATGTGTACTCATCAATGCATGCGACTGTGTAAGCGATGAATGATCAACCAGGATCCATCATGGCCACCATCATTGCCTCCTTCAAGCGTGTCAGGCCACAAGGTCGCTAAACAATGTCGACAACGACATCGCATTACCAACAGTATTACCGCCCACTATGGCACGATCTCGTGTTATCGCCTAGGTCATGCGCGCCACGAGGAGGCACCCACCGCTCGATCTACTGGATCGGATTCTCGCCGCAGATCCCGTCTAGCTGCTCCACGATCAGAACAGAACTCCCACGCAAGAAAGCAATGGCCGATCGACGTGCGTTTGTTGACCGTATAGCGTCGTTAACTCATGGTCCATTACCCACATCGCCTCCGCCATCTGAATACTGTGCATGATCTCGCCGTCTGAACAAGCACCTTCTCCTGCTGCGTCAGCGGCGCGACCAGGTTTACACCAGCTCAGGTGAGCCTTCTTGCTCGGCTAATACCTGCTCATACTGAGCATCAGCCTGTTCCGCACCTGGCTCATCCCCTCTTGCTCTCGCGAGTCGAGATGTGATCACGAGACACTCAAGCACTCCGCTGATGTCTTCGAGGCGGGCATAAACTATTACGCAGTCAGTGGGCTTGTAGCGAAGTGGAAGAATTCGCGAGTATTGCTTACCTTTTCTCCCACGCTCAACCAGCTCCTCACCCTCCCTGACTTGTTGCAACCGCTCACTGCTGTCCGGCACGCACGTTCCGGCAAACCCAATATGTGCCTCACCAGACGTCACATAGGCCTGCGCCGTCACTTTGCTATGACGTGTCTCTAGCATCTGTTTCGCCACGTTGTCAGTACATCGACTCATTCTACCACCGAGTCACATGGCCCTACCATAGGCAACGCAGCATCCAGCAACTGCCTGGCTGTATCGAACTTTGACAGGTCATTCAGGATGGCAGCCAGAGCACCAATGGCCTCCAACGCACAGGGCACAAGGTTCAATCTGCTAGCGGTCGAGGCAGCGCGCAAGGCGATGGAGAAGCCTTTCGTGGCTTGCCCGCTCAAGGCGAAGATGTTTGACTTGAGAACGAGGAAGTGGAGGCGTTGAGCGATGTCTGTTCATCACGATCAGCCGCTGCTCAGACAGGATTTTGGTCAAGAACATACCTCCTGCTGAGTGACCTGCAGTCTGCTTGATGTGCTTGTTGACGGCTTTCATGGCTGCGTCTAGGTCTCCCTGCCGGATGAACAGGTCTATCTCCAGTAAGTTGAACTCGAAGTCCAGCTCGGGGTCGCCGAGGGCACGGATCGGTATGAGCTGGGAGTGATAGTGTGCTGCTGCTTCCAGGTCCTCCCTACATGCACCCTGTCAGTAGGTCTCTCATGCAGATATCATAGTTACTGCACCAACCTTCTCAAACTCTTCATAAGCTGCAATAACCCGATGAACCCAATCACTCTCTGCTCCAGCTTCAAAACTCCACGAACAAGCGGCAGGAATTCCTGAAGCATATCTAATCCCGCAGAGCACCGTCCAGATTGCGCCACACCGTACGCGGTCCGGCAGAGTGATCTTGTGCGGTCGCTGAGAGGAGCTTGGTCGCCATGAACAAACTTGACAACGTCGTGAGTGCGGGATGCGAGATGTCCCTGCCCTATTCGATCGAACGTGGCGCCTTCGAAAAGGGTCGTGGCGGGCATGAGGGTGCGTAGATCGTGTTGGAGATTCACGAAACCGGACTGTGTGACGAGTTCGATGGACTTCGGTGTGCTGCCGTTCTGCATGAGCGTTAGTCCTTACTCGGGTAGAAAGAGTCTTATGTACAGCGAATACCGTATACATATCTAGCTTCGCTTCCTCGAGTAGCGTGCTGCTCAACAGCGACCAATGTTTCGTCTCGCGGGCTTTGCCTTTGAGGAAACTAATCTCATCGTGCTCGCCCGCGGCGCCGCCCAGCAAACCTGACACTGATCCAAACCCGGAGATGCGATTATCTGGCTTCGCTTGGCGTAGGTAGAGGAGCCAGGAGAGGGCAAAGTTCAGACACGCCGTGTCCTGATTCTCGCGAGCTGCAAACACCATTAGCGGATGTGGTGGGCAGGAATCTTGTGGAGAACAGACCGGTAGCAATGCACTCGTCCATTGCTTCTACACTCTCTTCCCAGCAGTCAAAGTCGGCGTGTAATACACTGAGATGCAGAAGTGCATATTGATAGTACACGCGCATGGTTTCAGAGCCGCTGCTTGAAGATTTGCCAATGAACGAATAGTCGAAGTAACGATGGAGACTTTCGAGCGCCATGGTGTATTGGCCTGATCTCCAGTGCTCGAAGAAAGCCATGAAGTGCTGCAAGGATTGGACGCTGGAATCGCTCTGCTCGCTGATCCAGGTCTGCAGCTTGTGCCGCATAGCTTCGGGAACACGTGTACCCATTCGCTGCAGATGGTGGACGGAGAAAGTGATTAATTCGTTGGTGTCTTCGGCACTCATGTAATGTCCTGCTTCCGTGTCTCGCAGCTTTGTGGGTTGATGCTCGTTCATGGCTTCTGCATTCTGCTTGTAACGCGCGGCATCATCTGGGTTACGCTGAGCCCAGGAGTCATACGTCGATGAGCGCCACGATACAAACGCCGCCCATAATTGCTGCGAGTCGGCGAACTGCAGGCGGGCAAACTCAACAGAACAACGGCGTATAAATTGAGACAAAGGTGACGCTCGCGAGACTTGCTTTTGCGAGTTCTCGCTCTCAGACGTAGGCGCGACAATCTGACTCATGCCCTCGAACAGAGTGTGCAGTGCATCTAGACCGTCGAGCTTCCAAAGACGCTGGAGGAGGGCATCGTGAGCTGTTCGGCCTGGCACATCAGAGGGCAGACCTGACAGCGAGCCGAAAAAGGTCGCAGCATCCGCATCAAGGCTGATAACCGCAGCTTGGCCATCGTTACCAGTGCTGGCGACTATGTGGGAGGCGATGAAGCTGAGGACTTTTGATCTTGCTCCTGAGGCGAGATGGCCGGAGAGGTACTGTTCAGTGAGTATCAGGAGACCGATCCTGGCGGGCGTGAGGTAGCGTGCCATTATAGTCGATCATCGAGAACATTGATGTTGGTGTCAGGACGAAAGTGCTTCGCGAAGTGCAGGCGCGTCTTGGCAGGCACGAAACGCACGCGAAGTCATGCGTTGGCTTTCCCGACCTCACTCCATCACCTCGAGTCTCTCTCTCGTAAGGCATTGGCCTTTACTTGTGCCACGAGCCTGAGAATGCAACACTGAATTCACCGCGCTCTGACGCTCATTCAGTGATAAGCGCAGCTCTGGAAGTTGAGAGATGAAGGAGAAGAACGTCACGACATCAACGGCGGCGAGCCGGAGATCAGGGTGGACAAGATGAGGCTTACCACATGGTCTGTACAATCTGCAGAGAAGGTGTCAAGAGCTTGACAGCTGACTCGTACATCAGGAACGTCAACGGCATTCGCAACCCTTTCTCGTATCAGCCATGGAACACAGCTCGTACCTTTCCCGCCATGTTCGACATACTGGGCAGCGACATCGTTGTCATGCAAGAGCTCAAGATTCAACGCAAGGACTTGCGAGACGATATGGTGCTGCTGGATGGCTGGGACTGCTACTTCAGCTTGCCCAAGCATAAGAAGGGCTACTCGGGGGTGGGAATGTACACGCGCAACGCGACCTGCTCTCCCATCAGAGCCGAGGAAGGTTTGCTGGGCGTCCTTCCGTCACCCACAGGCGTACCTTATCGCGATCTGCCAGAAGGAGAAAGCATCGGAGGCTACCCAAATGCTTTCCAGATTGCCGAGCTGGGCGTTGATCCAGATGCTCTCGACGCAGAAGGCAGGTGTCTGGTTCTTGAGTTTCCTGCTTTCGTTCTTTTTGGCGTCTACTCTCCAGCCAACAGCAACGGTCTGCGCGACGACTTTCGTTATGGCTTCATTTGTGCTTTGGACTGCCGCATCCGCAACCTAATCCGTGCTGGCAAGCGAGTCGTACTTGTGGGTGACTTGAACGTTTCCCGCGATGAGCTGGATGGTGCGAATTGTTTGGACGACATGCGAAAAGCAGGTCTTACGCACGAGGAGTATCTCAGCAAGCCAAACCGCCGCATCTTCAACCAGTTGCTCATTGGTGGCGAGGTCTTTGGTCCACGGGACGAAGGCCGCGAGCAGGGTGTCTTGTGGGACACTACACGCGGCATGCACCCGGAGAGGAAGGGCATGTACACTCACTGGGAGACCAAGATCAATGCTCGGCCAGGCAATTTCGGAAGCAGGATTGACTTTGTGCTTGTGAGCGAGAGCATGCAGTCATGGGTCAAGGATGCTAACACTCAAGATGGACTTCTTGGCTCAGATCACTGCCCGGTGTATGTCGACTTTCACGAGATGGTGCAGAGTCATGGGAAGGAAGTCAAGCTGCTTGATGTGATGAGCGGCTCTGGAGTGTTTGAGAATGGTGTGCGGCAGAAGGAGTGGAAACTGACTGATGTCCCTGCTTTCTCTGGGAAACGATTGACAGAATTTGATAAAAGGAGGAGCATCAAATCCATGTTCGCGGCACCTACTTTGCCGAAGCTGGCATCCACGGCACCCGAGAGGTCACCGTCTCCTATGAAGCAAGAGCTGGGAACGACTCCGGAGAACGAAAGCTCTAAGGCGAAGAGCGACGTGTTCGAGAGCAATGTTTCTGCGAATTCCCCAGCACTGAAGCGCAAAGCATCTGTATCCGAGAAGCCGAAGCCGTCGAAACGCCAGAAGTCAGAGACCACTGCTTCAGTATCGAAGGGGCAACAGAGCTTGAAGGGCTTCTTCACAAGAGGTAAAGCAACTACAATGGATAGTCCTCCGAACTGTGTGAAGGAAGCGCAGCAAAGCGCCGCAATGCAAGAACGACCCACAACCCCGGTGCCACCCACCCCTTTACCAGCCGGCACGACCGCAACAAACGATGTCGAGACATACGCTGCCGATGGGCCACCTTCCGTCACTGCCAGCCCAGGATCCCAAGCTCACTCTCCAGCCTCTGCCTTCACCGCCTCGCCAACCAGCTTCTCCGCTCGCGTGGCGGCTGTCGAGCAAAGCCAGAAATCCTGGAGCAACCTTTTCGCGCGTCCGATTGCGCCGCTTTGCGAAGGGCACACCGAGCCATGTAAGACCATGCGGACGAAGAAGAAGGGTGAGAACCAGGGGCGGAGCTTCTGGATGTGTGCTAGGCCTGTTGGGCCAAGTGGCGCAAAGGAAAAAGGCACAGAGTGGAGGTGTCCGACCTTCATCTGGTGCTCGGATTGGCAGGGAAAGAGAGGCGAGGAGAGGATTGGGGATAGTGGGTGAGAGGTCGGGCGTGGTGAGGAATACTTACCTTGATGGCATGATGGCGCAACGAATTAAGATGGAAAGGAAGCTCGAGTCGTCATGGCTGTCCCCAAGCAAGCAGCATAGCTTTTTTGCGCTATTGGCAGCGTTGCTTGTGCCTCTATGGCTGGGGTGAAGGTCGGCGCGAAAGTCCGAGAAGCAACGGAATAGCACGCTCACCACGATATCACATCTTACTGCTTCAACGACTTCAGTTTGCTGGCCCAATCGCGCGTCACCCCTGCAGCTCCTGTGATTCTTCATCGGTCATCGGAACACGCTCCACCGCATCGTCGATGAGAGTATCATTATGGCCTAGCTCGGACCTCCCAACCACCTCATCATTTCTTGTGCTACCAGCTCGAGCTGCGCCTTGCTGCGCCTCGAAGCTAGCCTAGCGGCAGTATCTGAAACGCAGCACGACTGCATGTGCGAAAGCTCTGGGACGCTGGGGTTGCTGGGCGACGGCGAGCAGTTGAGGTGGGAACAGAACAGTATGGCAGTGAGAAAGGAGATGTGAGTGACAGTATGTTCATATTATTAGGTGTGCTATTCACAATGCTCGCTGCGTTCTCTCATCTCTCATGTTAAACACTGTTTGCGTCTTATGATAACTTCGTGATACTCTTGATGCCTCGCCATCTTCTTGCGCTGTGAAGATGCGAGCCTGTCTGCGCTATGCAATCCCAACCAAGCAATCTATCCTCTCTGTTTTGTCGTTTTCTGTGATGGGGGGGTGGGTGATTTTGTTTGCTTGAGTAGTTTTCGCGGGCCGGAGAGCGTCGCAAGGTGATGCGATGATCTCCTCTGTGCCGTGTCGTGGGATGATGTGGTGGGGCTCATGCCGAGCATGATGGATGTTTGGTGGACTGAGTGACACCTTCAAGCGCTCATGTCGTTGTTGCCGATGTCGTACTCGTAGCCCTCGCCGAAGCTGTTGAAGTCGATGTCGATGCCAGGCGGGCCAACGTGATCCGGGCTTGGGGTGCCGTTGAAGGCGTTCATGTCAATGAAGCTGTCGAAGTCCAGGTCGAGGAAATCCTGGCGGTCGATCTCGGTCGAGTTGACAGGAGTGTCTTTGCTCAATTGCCGACGAGGGTGGGTCGTGATGGAAGCCTGCTTGCGGACGCTCTCAAGCTCGCGGGCCCACGGCTGCTGCATTATTGGCTCGGCTTCAGGGCCAGCGCTGTATGGGGAGCGGATGACGGTGTTGCCCAGCTGCCCGTTGACTGTGGGCTGAGCGACCACAGCGTTGGTGTACTCAGGGCTCTGGACATGGGTCTTTGCGGCTACTTATGCAGGAGTGTGAGCCGCGATGGGCAGGGTCTAGAGCGCAGGAGGATTGGAGTGGATCATGTAGGCCGTAGGAGTACTCACGCAGAATGGTGAGGATTGAGATCGGGGCACACATCAAAGTAGCGCTTTTGTCATCAATGTTGTGCTGGAGCGAAGGCTGCTGTAGAGCGTGCTCGGTCCCACAGTTGGTGAGCTGCGTTGAGTGAGTAGGTGTGGTGGACGGAATTGTCGTCAAAGAGGACTGCCAATGGCAGAGGCTACTGCATCACTGCTTCTCCTTCGCCTTCTGCTTGAGCTTTAGCGATCTTGGCAAGCTTATTCTTCGTCATGCGCCTCTTCTCCTCGGATGGCTTGCGCGGCTGGTATTGGTATTCCTGGTGATTGAGCTCGTGCAGAGCTTTGGCATCTGCGGCCTTCTGCTTGTAGACGTCACGGACTTCTTCGCTCTCTCCCCTCCACTTGTCACCGATGATGACCGCTGGTAGTCACTGTCAGTGGCTGCATTGAGTGAGCGTGAGTGAGAGGACCTACAGGCTGCGTTGTTGTGCACTTTGGGGATTTGCGCGACAATGGTCGAGTGCCAGTCTGTACGGTAGATGGTGAATGTATTGGGCGGGCGTGAGACCTTGTCGCTTGCGCTCTTCACCTGGCCAGCAGTCGCCAAAGTCTTCTTTGTCACTTTATACTTTGGCGGCATTGGGCCTGTGGGCATGAGACTGACAGAGATTGCATCCGCGTCCACGGTGACCTAGATGACGGAGTTGGTGGAGTCTCTGGAGGTGTCAGTGTCCTAACTGCTGCGTGTACCTTGCGAACTCACTCGAGGTGTTTCTTCAAGGTGCCTACGCCCTCGGCGCCGAGTGAGCTGATCTGAGTGGGGAATACGACAGGACGTATGCTGCCATCGCCGAACTGTTTCTGAACACCCCTGGCTGTGTCCAAGATCAAAGCGTCAATCGCCGCCCGTGCCCCATGCATGCACGTGCGTTCCATACTGTGAAGTTGGAACGCTGTCACCTCATTGGCTCACGACTCGCGCTTGCCTTGGCAACCAACAAACAATGAAGGCGCACCTTCCTATTGTTCAACGCTGTATTTTCACTTCGCGGCGTGAGTCTGATCACTCCACGCCACACTGCCAGCGTCAACACCGGTGACATGGACATCCTTAGAGCTAACTTTCCCGGATCGCCGTCCCTGTCAGCGCCGCGGCAAAATGAAATGAACCAGTCAGGCCCACGAACTTCATCAATGTCAAACGAACATCGGAGCCAGGATAGCGTTTGGAATGGCATGGCTGAAGGTAAGTCATAGAGTCGCGTAAATTGGTTGCAGAGCTGACCGATGTCTTCCGAAACCAGATAATGGCGATGAGGAATTTGGCGGTCACCAGGACGTGCTGCTGGATCGCAAGTGTCTCCTTGAAACACTGGATGACATAGGCCATCTTTGTTTGAGCGACGAGGCTGGAGATCTCGAGGCGGCGCGCGAAAGTCTGGACCAAGCGCTTCACAACTTGCGTCTGCTGTATGGCAAGTCAGTCTACTGGGACAGCGAGGATGTTCGCTCAGAATTCTTCCGCGCCGCGAAAAAGAGGCTGCAGAAGATCAGTCAGAATCGCAGGCGTCGCTCTGAGCTCACCAACACCATCAGCAAGTTTCAGACAGCCATGAGCGAAGAGCGCCTCCGACCACACCAACTTGCGCCAGCCGGGCAACTCACCTACCCATGGACCAGGATGTGCTCGAACAGGATCCCGCTTCCTAGCAAACCGACGCTTCAGAAAGCGTACGACGAGAACAGCACGCTCCTTATCCTCGAGCAATATCTTCCGCGCGGCGGTGTCCTGATCATCAATCAATGGCGCAAAGAGGTGAATTTGGTAGTCGGCGATCTCCTGGATGTACGTACAGAGACGAAGGGAATTCCATCGAGGTCCGGGACTGACATCGCTTTGCAGACGGTCAACGATCAAGCGAGAAAGACGGTGATTGACAAGCAAAAGGTGAATGTCCACGGCGCTCGGAATATGGCAGATCGCTAACGGACCATAGGCGAATTACCAGAGTATATACACCTTGCGGCGTAAGGTACAAGGCCTCCACGAAGAGACCATTGAGCCGGAGATCTGGCCTGTGACCAAGAAAGAGCTGGTGAGCAACACCGCAAGTTCTGTGATGACGTTTGGCTAACGGAAATAGTTGAGGGAGGTTTATGTAGATTCTGGGAAAGACCCCATGGCAACCATAGCGGGGCTTGCCAGTAAGCTCGAGAAGGATCAGGCGAGGAATCCATACGGGCAGTACGTGAGTATGAGGCGGCAGAAGCTGGTGCAGGTGCGAGGAATGCGGGCAGAAGATAGAGTGATCTGGCATGCTTGGAACCTGTAATAAGAGCAAAAATTAGCAACTGAAGCAATGTTTGTCCTGCCCTTCACTTCACTTGACCTGGTTCAGAGATGCCGGTGAGAACTTTAAGCTGCGCTCTATCGGGCTGTGCCCGTTGTCCAGCCACCGACATATCGTGAACGTGCAGCCTCAGGCTCGACGTCGAAATATGTTTCAAATCTCGAGTCAAAGCTCAAAGACATTCCTTTCACCTTCGTTGCACCGCATTTGCACATACCTTTGTTACCACCCTAACCACACACAAACAACCAGATTCGCTACCGACACAATGGCCACCTCAAATCCGATTCCCCAAGAACTCTCGACATACCTCGCAACCTGCTCAAGTGAGCACGCCGACCAAATCATCCAAGCGCTGCGCGAAGCAAATCAGCGCAATGCCACTCGACCGACTAATCGTCCCACGCCTGCAACACACAACATGGTGGTGCAAAATCCAGTCATCAGAGGAGGCAAGAGAGCGAAGCAGCCCAAGCCAAGGGTCAAGAAGTCGAAGATTGACGGAGTGAGCGGAGGTCCAAAGCGCCCTCTGAACAGCTGGATGGCGTTCCGCAGTGAGTGCAAACCCGAATGCTACCATATGCGCCTCGACTGACACTCAGCAGAGTACTACAATGCGTCACTGTCGCCGCACACCCAGAAGGCCATCTCTAAGATCCTGATGACTTGGTGGCGCGACGATCCCTTCTCGGCAAAGTGGGCCATCCTCGCTAAGGCGTACAGCATCTTGCGCGGCTGTCGTGAGAAGGAAGACGCACCACTCGACCACTTCCTCGCCCTCGCAGTGCCGCTCATGGGTATCGTTCCACCAGAGCATTACCAGTCAATGATGGGCTGGCAGCTCATTGCAGCGAGTGACGGCGATCAGGTATGATTGCGCAGCAAACCCAGTCACTGACGTTATGCTGACACCGCTCTACAGGACAAGGCGCCCAAGGTGGTTCGCTTCTTCCAGCCCGACTTCACCTCCTTCGACACCAAGTACACGCTCACCACCCTGAGTGTCGATGACTTGGTCGAGTACTGCATGGGCTCCGGATATCTCAACGACGCCAGCACCCGTGCCTCAGTTGGCGATGCGCAGGGCAGTCTCACCATGGCCATTCAGCCGGCCACGACCGCGACTGCTACCACTGCCGTTCCGGCTAACCTCAACATCACCGTGGCCAACAACAATGACAACGACAACGGGCCAATGAGCCCTTTCAGCGCTAGCCTCGCCCATCAGCTCGGCCTTGCCCTCGGACCCGGCTACCCAGCTCCGCCCCCTGCACCGACGGCACTCGCTGCACCTATTGCACCCGTTGCACCAGCTGCTCAGGTCATGGCAGCCATCATCAACACCAGTGAGGACAAGAGTGGATACCCTTACAATGGCATGTTCGACCCCACTGCGCAGTTCAACATCACCTTCAACCCCCTCGAGGAGACCGTTGGGCTGGCCGACGGCGGGATCTACGACGCCTTCGACCCCAGCGCCAGCATGTCGGTCGATGACATGCTCAACCTCGACTGGAGCCAGTTCGTCAACGACGACAGCACGGCTTGAGCCTTCGACTCGAGAGCCCAGCACCATCACGACCAAGCACCTTCCAGCCATACGCCTCTTCATCGACATCACCTCTTCTCGACATCACCTCTTCTCGACATTCGACATCCGACACCCTTTGCACCAACCCAGCCCATAACTCGTCCAACACATCCCCAAAACCCCCAACGCACCCTGACCAAGACACAACATCCTCGAACTAATCGACACAACCAACACAACATCACAAGACCAAGACCGAATACCACACCATCGAAAACCAAGACCAGAACAAGAAGCTCTTGCATAGGAGCAGGATGACGATTGATGATTTGCATAGCGGGCACGGGCGTCATAGTAATACTTCGAGCGAGGAAATGCACATAATGCGCGAGCGTTCGACACGAACGCATTGCGCGCTTGGCTGAGAGGACTCAGCAATTGGCACAGCCACTGTCTATGATGTTCAGCTCCATGCACATAACATCGTAGAGACAAACGAGCTGTACATAGCGCACGTATAATACTTCACTGAACTCCCAGCTCCCATGTACTGTCCACCCTCTACACACGCCTGCCTTTATTGCTCCCGTCTCGGCAACCGTCTTACGTCTCTGATTTCCCGTCCGCCATGTCTTGCCTCGAAGGCCAGGGTCGCGGGAGCGTGGGTGGAGGAATTTGAGTCATTTGATGGAAGTCAGGGGCAGCGACAAGAATGAGAATGGAATTTTTGCCGTCTTCTCCTCCCTTGCATGGTCATTGTTCATGAACATGAGGAGATGTCGTCTCGTCAAGCATATCCGCCTGCCGCGTTACGCGAGCGATTTGAGTCATTAGCGACGGCCGTGTGAACTCCCACGCCCCGACCACGCATGTCAACACCAACAATGCTTTCGACATTGCTGCCGCCCAGAACACCGCAAGATCCCCATAATGCTGGCACGCCATGAGCTTCAAGACGCTCGCGATCGTGTACATCTTCGGCGGGCTCACCTTTCTCCCACTGTTACTGGCGGCTATTCTGCTACTGGCATGGCTGTTGCTGCCCCGGAGACAACATGACGCTGCTGGGTCCGCAAAGAGCGATGTCCTGGAGGGCGAGATTGACGCGTCCAGCAAGGGCAAAGAGGAGGATGACGATACTACAGCCGAGGCCAACGCAGCCGCTGATGCCACGTTTGCGGTGCTGAGACAGTATCATTTCCCTTCTGCGCTCACAGCGTTGAGCGCACGAGCAAGCGGCAACAATGGGTCGAACGCAGGCACTAGTACCATGGATACTAGTGGTGGGGAGACTGCTGCAGCAAGTGGCGAAAGCGTATACCAGAGCATGTATCGTACAGTCTTTGATCGAGGAAAGACGAATGGAGTTGCCTCAGTCCTGGAGAGGGACAGCGACGATATATCTGGCGTGGAAGGGCCTGCTGGCAAGCTCAAACGCAAGCCTGTCGTCAGCGCGAGTGTCTTCTACATAGTCCTACGACATGGCCATCTAATGCTGTACGACTCCGCCGCTCATACCGAAGTACGGCATGTCATAAGTCTGGCACACCATGCAGTATCTCTCACGGATGGTGAGACCGATGTCCTTCCAGACTCGGATCTGTTCATCAAGCGAACGGCCATCCAACTAACGCCTTTGGTATCGCAGCATGGCAAACTTCAAGTCCAGCCGACTGCACGACCAAAACCGTTCTACTTTTTCTCTAGCACTTGTATCGAGAAGGAGGACTTCTACCACGCTCTACTCAGTTCGCGTGCTTCGCCTCCGATACCCCAACCCATCGCCCCGGAAGACCTGATAAAGCTCCAGTCCACACTGCACTCAAGCTCTCTGACACCGGAGACTAGAGCGATCAATGCTCTCATTGGCCGTATTTTCCTCGCTTTCCACCGCACCAGCTTTCTCGAGCACGAAATACGAAGCCGGATCGAGAAGAAGATTGCAAGAGTCCAAAAGCCTGCGTTCATCGCGTCGCTGGAGGTAGTGACCATCGATCTGGGCAGCAACTCGCCCGTGCTCAGTCAGCCTCGTCTCAAAGATATCAACGTCTCCGGAGATATGACCATCGCCTTTGATTTTCGGTACGCTGGCGGAGTTCGAGTTGGTATCGCGGCTGTGGCGAAGATTGATCTGGGAGCAAGATTCAAGCCTCGGAGCATAGACCTAGTACTTTCGACCGCAATTCAGCGGGTTTCGGGAAGGATACTTGTTCGTATCAAGCCGCCGCCGAGCAACAGGATCTGGTTCTGTTTTGAGAGTGCGCCAGAGTTGGATGTCAAGGTTGAGCCAGTCGTCTCGTCAAGGCAAATCACTTACGCTTTCATACTCCGTGCGATCGAAGACAGAATCAGAGCAGTCGTCGCCGAGACGCTCGTCAAGCCCAACTGGGACGACATTGCGATATCTGATACTCGCTCGCAACGGATAAGAGGAGGTCTGTGGGTTGATGAGGGTGCTCCGGATGACGAAGTCGAGGTGGAGGAGGAAGTACGACAGACACTATTCGAGGCTAGCGAGAAGAGCAAATCAACACCGGCACTGAACGCTGCAATGGATGCCATGGACGCCTCAGCTGAGTACGCCACATCAACGGCCAAAGATCAAGCGTATCCGCTGAAGCGTCGCTCGGTTGCTTCGCTACCTCTGAAGCACGCAGCGACCATGCCACGCCCCGAGATGGCTCCACCACCTCTCTCACACAAGCCTCTACGCTCACCCAGCTTCACGTCTCCACCTCCATCTACACCAATTACTGCTGTGGACGGCGTAAGTGGAGTGCCAGTCCGTGCTGATGATGCCTCTCTGCAACCTAAGAAGTGGCGGACCAAAGCCTCTGCGCAAGGCCCTCATAGGAAGGAAGCCGTACAGGCGGTACGCGAGATGCATGATCGAGCTGTACCTGCCACCCTCGCCAATGACAGTACGACGAGCTTGAATGCTGCGGACAATCATGACACCGATGCAGATACAAGCGGTACAGAGTCCAGACGTCTTTCCGACGCTTCCTCGGACCGTGTGACATACGACTCCTCGAGTCGAACGAACACCATGCACTCCCAAGCCAGCACCTCCTCTTCCACCTCCTCGCGACAGACCCCAAACCAGCGCAAGAATCTGCTTGCCGCCACCGCTGCAGCCACTACAGCCGCGCGTAATTGGGGCTGGAACGCTATCGCGAATCGGACAGCCGGTCGTGGAGGCGAGCCTCGACAACAATTGTTCCGCCCACCAGGCAATGCCCCACCCCCAACTCAGCCCATGGGCCGAGGACAGCCGTTGCCACCACCTGGTACTCCTCTGCCTCGACCGGAGACACAAAAGGGTCTCTTCGGAGCATTGGGAGGCGGCATGGGAGGCAAGGGAAGTGTGAAACGAAAGCCAGTGTTGCCGCCAAGGTACTCTAGTGGGCATGGAGATGGTGGCTTTGTGCCAGCAGAGTCAAAGAGTGCGAGTGTGTCGTCCTTGGAGATAGGTGCACGGCGGTCTTCTGAACTTAGTGCTGGTAGGAGTCGGCCTTCGACGCGAGACGAGCCAGATCGGACTGAAGATGACTTCGGGCCATGGCGGGAGAACAGTGGGAGACAGAGCCCGCGCAAGGTGACTGGAGATCTGGCTCCACCAGGGCATGGAGATACTGCTTTCCAACAGAACACAGATCCCAGCACAGTGCCCGTCTTAGCAGACACGGGCGAGTTACATGGCACACACCCCGAGACTCATTCGGACAACGCAGCAGAGAGGGTTTTCCCTCCACCGCTGCCTGCCAGACGACCTACTGCACCCAGAGATCACGCTGCTCGTGAAACTTTCGATAGTCCTACTCCACAACACACTCACGGTGATGAAAGCGGTCATGCACCGCCAGAAGATGGCTACGCAGCCGCCTTGGCCCAATTTATTGCGAAAGAAGAAGCAGAGGCTGAATTGAGAGACATGACCGACGAAGACCGTGCTGCGTTGCTGAGCGAGATGGACGAGCTTGATGAAATGCCCACATTGAAGGAGGAAACGCAGGGACAGGATATTCTGAATGATGGCGGCCTAAGCGGTGTGCTTGGAGAGGCGATTACGGAGCGTCCGCCTTGAGTGTCTGGTCATCTGGAAGCATGACTGCAAGATCGTATCAATGCGGCTCCCGAGGCGTCAAGAGCGTGCCGCTCGAGAAGCTGAACGTTGTTGGTGCGATCGCAACAGCAAATAGAACCAGCGCTATGTAGCGTAGCTACGACTAATGTTTTATGATCAATAGAAGCTTCGCGACGAGCCATCAGTGCCTGCTGCTTACGTCTTAATCTGCTGGCCTTGCATGTCCTGGTATGTGTGTACTGCCTCGCCTGTTTAACACCTTCGGAGACGTATATGTAGTGGTCCTACAAAGAACCTGAGGTAGCAGCAGAGGCATTTGGGCAACACGATGGAGAGGCTGGATACGTGAGAAGTGATCTATCGCGAAGTACAACCACGTTGGATCAAGTAGGTCGAGTGATCAGAGCTGTGGAGAGCGTGTACGTACGGAGCATGAAGAGAACAATCGTTTGCGATGCCATAAGGCATTTCCCAGGCTGATGGGTGTGGTGGATGAGAGAGTTCAGTAGTCGACTTACGCTTGTAAAGAGGAAGGAGCGAATTCTGCTTCATTTGACCTCACCTCAAGTCTAGCGCAGCACCGTATCTCGACACTCGCCGTGTGTACATTCATTAATATGCGCGAGTCGCACGAGTACAGACTCCTGTATCCCCAAGCATGATCAGTTCTGTACTCCAAGCTTTGAAGCGACCGCCATCTGATCCAAGAACCACAATAACACCATAACACCATCGCTACCCAAAACTAGATATTGATACTCGCGACACTCCACCTCATCCAGCTATCAACACCCAAAGCAGGAAGAAGATCATGAGCACGCCCATCATCTTCGCCACCAACCACCGATTCCCTTGCACTCGCGACCAGTACTTCATGAGCTCGCGCTGCGCACCCTCGACATTGTCCACAACGTCATCCGTATTCGCATCTATCCTTTGGATCTGCTCAGACTGCTCGCTAACCATCTGTGCCAGCTGTCCAAAAATGCCGCCCAGCTCCGCGATCGTGGACTCTATTGACTGGATCGCGTCCGAGCGTTGGGTGATGTATGAGCTGTTCGAAGAAGCGCCTTCTTCCATGAGCTGAAGTTGTTGCTGTGATGCCGGACCGCCGGATGAGTAGAGCGGTGAGCTGTTCGAAGGATCCAAGGAGAGCAGATCCTGCTGGACAGCGCTGTTTTGTCCGGGCTTCGGACTTCGGCCTCGTGAGGGTGTGCTGTATAGCGGGCTATCTGTTCGCCCGGGATCAAGCAGCTGTCCATTCTGCTGTTGTTGGCTTTGTTGGCTGACTGAAGAAACGAAGTTGTCTTGTCTACTCCGGCTGGCCTGGATGTTCTTCGTCCGTACCTCTAGAACATCCTTGAAATTCGCACCTACACCGGCCAGACTGTTTTGCAAGAGTAACACCACGTTTTTGTTGTGCTCGCCTTCCTCTTTACTACCCACAACATCACCTTGCTTGCTTCCAATACCGGTCCTCCGCTGCAGGCTTTGAAGTGCGCCTATTTGTTGGTTCAAGCCAGCGAGATCTTGCTTGATGACGAAGGTCAACTCCGCGATCTCTACCGGTCTGTCGTCGAACAAAGTCTTTCTTTTGGCCAATGCGCCGAGCCTCTCCAGCTTTCCCACGGTGCTGGCTATCCCTCGCGAGATGCCTGCGGCTGATCTCGAGAATTCTGTCCGCTCTTTCCGCGTTGGGACTTTTTGGGCAGGTAGTAGTGGTTGCTTCTGTTGTTGCCGGTTACGAGCCAGGGATTTGTGTGCCTGCGACAGGATAGATCGAAATTCCGGTGTCCGATCTTGGATAGAGGCGTGGGTGGACATTGTGGTGATCATGGGTAGGCGCACAGGGCAATGCTCTTGGACTCCTCAGTCTTCCGGAGTTGCCTTGCGTTTCAACGATACAAGTCCGCGCCTTGTGGTATGCGTGTCCGGCAGTGGCTTGCTGGTGCGGTCTCCTGTGGTTCCGTGAGCTATAGTTATGCTGGAGGGGTTGCTGCTGCCTTCAAGGCGTTGTTATATTCGTGGAAAGGTGTCCTGAAGATGTTATGCACAAGTTGCCAAAGCCGTTGGATCTCACGGCGGGTCGGCCCTTGTACTCGTGGCGTTCGGGTCGATCTGCCGAGTAATGCCAAGGTCGTACAAGAAACATGACGAGTCAATGCTATGGTCGTCAGTGGAACACCAAGCAGAGGCAGAGCGTGTGCGACTGGCTGAAACGGACAAACGACAACAAAGACCACAGCAGGATCGTACTTGTTGTCGCCGACCGTACCGGCTTGTTAATCGGCCGATCGACGACATCTCAGGCCTGGCCCGCGCAACGGTCTGCTCCACACGCCAACTCCTATCCAAGATTCCACTTCTGCTTCTGCTGCTGTACTTGTTCTTGTGCCTTCGTTTGTACTATACTAATACCTAATATTGCGGCATCGGCAGCATTGCGACACAAATAACGACCAACGTACCACCTCCGCAGCCCTATCCACTTACGACAGCTCCGAGGCTGAGCTGAGTTGCATGCAACATACTGCATCACAAGCCGCGCCATGCTCTCGATGCACTACTAGCAATCGTGTTCTAATCCAAGCACACAATAATGGCGCGTCCAGGCCCTGGTGCAGGACCTCCTGGCCAACCTCCAGTCTCCTTCAAGCTTGTGCCCGGTAGACAAAGGACTCAGAAATGGCAGCAAGCAAAAGCGGTGGACTATGGAGGTGATGATTATGACTTTTACGATGAATACGCGGATGAGCCAGCACCGGCACCGCCTATGCCCCCATACGCGCAGCAAAGGCCACAGAGACAGAATAGCTTCGATGCAGGCGATGATGGGACACGAAGACAGGGTAGTGGGCAGTATGAGCGGAGAGGTAGTCCTGTGGTTGGCAGACCAAGCGGCGACTATGCTCGAGGGCCCCCGCCGGGCTCAAGAGGCAGTAATGACTCTTACGCGGGACGGCGCAACTTCACAAACCCAGAACAGGTGCCATTGCCATTGAAGACAAATAGCCCCAGTCCTGTACGCACACCAGCGCCTGTAGGTGGCAGTGCTCAGTTCCCGCCGCGCAAGAGCAGTGTCGGAAGTGTGGGTAGCAGCATAAGGAGCCCGGCTGGAGATTCAGCAAACACACCACCTGTGCCTGCGGCTAAGGCATTGGACAAGCCGCTGCCGTTCATACGGCCGAGCGATATCTATCGCAGGATGCAGGAGGAGAGGGAGAGGGAGTCTGCGAGTCCTATCGCGGGTCGGGACAGTATGGACAGCACATCACGAGCGGTGGCCGATACTGGATCGCCAACTGCGAGTTCTGCTGGTGGTATGGGAGGCTTGAGAGATAGTCCCGCCTTCAGCCCAGCGTCAGATCGAAGACCGAGTCTGGAGCCAGTTGCTGAAAGGCGGGAACTTGAAGCGACGAGGCACATGCCAGCTGCTACCTCTCCCACATTTGCTGCTCAAAGCAACAGTCGACCAGGTACGAGCAACTTTGCGGCTCCCTCACCTGCACCAGCAGATATGCAACAGCAGCCTCAGTATGCGCCACTCTCGAGTCTGTCGCAACCCAACAACATCAACAATAGTCAAACATCTTCGACTACCAGAGCTAGTCCCGTCCTTCCACCCGTTACTCGCTTCTCTGGTTTCGGCAGCGACTTCATGAGCAGTAGCAACGCACTGACACCCACAACATCACTGGGAAGTGGAGACGGCCATGTCCAGAGTACGATACTGCGAGTATTAGGCGCTCCTATAGTCAATACGGATGGCGCTGCAGACACCGCTGCGTCAACGCCATATTCGCCAGTGCATACCAGTGCATCACCGTTCAACGCACCCCAACCGCAGCAGGTATCTGATCTGCAGCATCAACCCAGCACAGCAAGTACTGGATTCAGGTCCGTGGTGCACACAGCCTTTGACCACGAGAGCTCATCGCAGGCTGGAAGTGATGGGCTCATGAGCCGCAGCAACACCACATCGACCGCAGGCATTAGCCCGATCATTAGCCAGGTCCCGTCGAGTCAGCTCAGCAGGGACCCGCCACCACCCATCATGGAAGAGACGCAAAGGACACCTACACAGTCACGACAAGCCTCTGGTGATTATCCCGTAGCACAGCAACCGAACATGATTGCCAGGAAGCCAAGTCCCAGCCGTAACACTACTCCGTCACACAGTCGCAACGTGAGCTCTGAGTTGGCCAGTGTACAGCCAGGGTATCGCCGGAGTCTCGATCCACCTTCGAACGGGAGTTCGCCAGCCCGGACGCCCGGGATGGAGGATAGCAGAGTTGACAAGAGGCTGAGCGCGCCGCTGGTGGCCGATATGGGCCATGCAGAGACTCCTGGCGTACTTGATCAGGCGGCTGAGGTGCCCGAAGCGCATCTCGAGCCAGTCGAGACGCCTGCAGTGGAGCGAAGCAATCTCGAACCTGTACTTACCGGCACAACGACGGGGAAGCGCTCGATGAACGCGTCGCCGGAGAGAGCGCCACACTCACCAGCAGTCGCAAGACCGCGGTCGACACACTCGACTAATGCTTCACCAGAGAGGTCGTCATACTCACCAGCCATTGCGAGGCCACTTGACTACAGCTCTCGCGAGGCCGACATTGCGCATGTGGCAAACTCTTCTTCGCCAGACAAAGCCTCGTACTCGCCAGCAGTGGCAGATGCAGAAAACGCCACGCAACAGCACTTCCTCCGCACACACAACAGCTCTTTCGCTTCTCCAGGCTCGCCTGTTTCACCTTCAGGCTTTTCTCGACCGGTGTCTCCTGGCATTGCGGCGCAAAGCCAAGGCTTGGGTATTGCTCGTGCAACGACACCTGCTGGCATGGCTGCAGGAGGCAGCGGAAGGGAGTCTCCGGCTACTAAGGGTAGGGTGCGCGAGATTGCGGAGAAGTATTCCAGTCTGGACGATGCCTCCAGGAGAAATTCAGGTGCTAGTGTCATCTCGAATAAGTCTTCTTGGAGCAGGTTCGGTGGCAGTGAGGAGAACCTTGCTCTGAAGAGGAAGGGCACGGGTGGTAGCGCGAGTCTGCTAGCTGGTGACGGTGCTGGCGACGAGAGCGAAAATGATGAGTTGGCGAGGAGTCGTGATCCTCCCATGCAGGTTGGCGGGTTGGGCGTGGCGGCGGGCTTGAGTGCCAGGCCAGGTACGGAGAGCGCAATGAGCTTCCGTCCGCATCTGCCTGGTGAGTGGGTGAGCTTTGCTGGTACGCCAGCTACTGAGCAGCCACCTGCTCTGGCACGGTCAGAGCATGATGATCGCGCGAAGCGGGATGGGTCGTCGTCGCCTCTCACCACGCCACGAGCTTCGCAGATTGCCGCTCAAGAGGACGAGGAGCCTGTGGACCTCACGCCGACCAGACGAGACACGAGGGGTTTTGAGAGGGAGTATAAACCTCTGCCTTTACATCCTCATTCTAACAATACTGTCTCCGCCCAGCCCGAGGACAGCGATAACGAGTCTGTAGACTTTTCGCCAACGACGAAGAAGACGCAACTTGAAGGTCGCGATCTGTCACACGACCATATCTCCTCTGCCATGACGCAGCAAGTTAAAGACATTGGGTCAGCACTCGGTGCCAGTCTGATGTCGATTGGTGGTCTTGCCACGACGGCGCGGGACTTTGGTTCCAAGGAGCCAGCTCCTGCGGTCAAGCAGCCGGAGATGGAGGCTAAGGTGCCGTATGGGTACGTCTCATCGCTCACGAGGCCGGTCGTGCCGAGGGAGGAGAGTGAGATGAGCATCATGACTGAGGCGCCGGTCAGCGTGGCTAGTGAGGCACCACCTACACCACCGGCCAAGGACAGACAGGAAGTCGAGAGCCGGGATGAGGACCGGCTGGCACCGAGCAATAATGGTGGGGGCAGGCCGATTAGCAGCTACTTCTCTGGCGCTGTGCCGCCGCTGCGGATGGGTGGGCACTCGCGAGAGGCTTCTGCGGAACCCGAACAGCGGCAGGAGAGGCCGACTGTGTTGCCTACGATGAGTACGGACATTGGCGTGGAGGATATGGAGAGTGATCGGTTGCGGAAGGAGATTGTTCGCAGTCTTGAGCCGGCGAAGAGAGAGCAGATGAAGCGGGAGAGTATAATGGAGGTGCAGGATGATGATCTGGCGAGGACGCAAGATGCGCTTGATGCGCCCGTGAATGAAAAGAGGATCGAGCATGGCGAGAAGGCGTTGCCTGCTGTTGAAGCGACACCGAGCACTCCACGCGGAAAGGCGTTGCCGATGATGCTGGACCAGCGCTTCAGCTGGGAGAAACGAACGCCAGAGAAGCAGACTCTAGGCTCACCACCTAGGATCTTGGAGCCGCCAGCGCCGGAAGTGGCACCTGAGGCGCCGTACGAGAGACCGCATAGCAGGAATCTGCATATCATGAACGCTAACGTTTCGGATTCTGAGTCCGAGGAGGAGCAGCGACCCAAGGTGTCGGAGACTCATCGAGTGCCGACAGAGACTTTACCTATTGCAGCGCCATCTGGAAGCATGGGTCTGAGTCCGCTCGTCTCGCCAATCACCAAGAGTCAGGAGGATTTGTCGACAATGCACGAGCGTACGCAGGATGGCCGATTGCGGGATCTTTCGCCATCTCCCGTACAAGACGATGGAGCGGCATTGCGACAGGAGTCCACGGCCTCGTCAAGCGAGGCGCGTATCCCCTCGTACTACCAAAAGAGCGGAGATGTGCCAGATCATCTAGGCATGACACCGTCCACCTCGACCGCGGAGAGGCACCCAGATGTTACTGTCGCGCCACCAATCGACTCACCGACCACCGCTGCAGCTAAGAGAACATCTCAGAGCCGGGTTCCGCCGTTTCGTGAGATCCTGGCCATCAAGTCGAGTCCGGACCGCATCAAAACGTACGACGAGACACGCCAGACATTCGCAGAAATGGACACTGGACTTCAAAGCTGGCTGTCAGCAATGATGGCTCAACATCCAGAGCACGCCGATACCATCAATAGCATTCCCAGCTTTCCAGGCGGGTTGCGGGCCACGAGTGGCACATTCAAGCACAGACACAGTCCCAGCATCATCAAATTCACCAAGCAGTTCGCAAATGCATCGGGCTCGACGTCGACACCTTCTGATGCTGCGATCAGGAAGGCCTCCGTGGGCATGGGTGGCGAGGGTTATGATGCGGCACCAAAGACGCCGAGCAAGAGTCGCACTGGTCTGCAGGGCGAAGTCCCAATTGATGTGGAGAAATACCAGCAGAAGGGTAAGGAGATCATGAAGAGTGTTGGAGGCGGCGCGAAAGGCTTGTTCCAGAGAGGCAAGAGTCGGTTCGGACGTGGGGCAGATAAGGTATGATTGTTCGATCTTGCTTCTCTAATGCATGCTTTTACTTCATTGCGTGTCTTCGCCACCCTTCAGAATTGCCGTCTCTGCATCCGTCACGGTCAGCTGAGAGATTGTGTTTGGCAGGCGACCTGAGATACCCTTGGTTCGATGATTGCTTCATGTACCTATACAACAACAGTTGTTCCTACTCTACCTGCGACCGTCACTGAAGATCTCACGCTCATAGTAAGTCTTCTACAGGCCTCCACTCCTCCCTCCAAGCCCTCGTCTGCTGCTTCTACACCACCTCCACCTTCGCGATCTCCTTATCCGCCGCCTGCTGCATCGTCTGCATCTTCTTTGCGTCTTGCTGCCGCCGGTGCCTCGTCCAGCCAATCTTCCACGCCTCCCGCACCACGATCTCAGCTCTCACGAACCCCGTCTACTCGTCCGCTTTCACAAACTTTTGCTCGATTACGAGATCGTTCGCGTAGCAAGTCAACGACACGGTCGAAATCGAGGCCTGCTAGTTTGGTCATAACGAACCCGGATCTGCTTCTTGACTCGGATGATGAGCGGCTGTTCAAAGCGGCCGCAGAAGCGAACAATACCGCCACTACCAATTCGACAAGCGCCAGAAAAGAGACTTGGGCAGGCGCTGAAGTTGAGTCGGGAGATGAGCGGATGCAATTTGGAAGTGCAGCCCGGAGTGGAACGCCGAGCAGGCTCGGTGTGCTTCCCAGTCCTGGTGCCGAGACTTTCGCTAGTGTCATCAGCTTTTCACCAACCAAGGGGCAAAGCAATGCTGGCGAAGAGTCCGTTGAGGAGAGTATCGGTGGAATGGAGAGGAAAATTCACGACAAAGCGATTCCTGAAGAGCCAACTCAAGCTGTCTCATCACACAACTCCGAGATCAATCCAAGGGCTCCACGGCCTCGGAGTCAAGACGAGAGCACCATGGTCGTCACATCAGCTCCTGTTAGCATTGCGCCCGCTACGAGCAGACCAATTCACGAACGCAAAGTCAGTGCGCTTGCTAGTCTGCCAAGTCAGCGTGCCCGAGGGATCAGCACACCAGTGAGCCTACCGCCACAGTTCACAGAGTCCAAGACTCCTGACAATGATGATCTTTACGAACGCACCCCTGTCGCAACGGATCAGCGATCGCCTTGGTCGGGGGCGTTCAGAGCCTCACCAAACAGCTTAGCACAAGCAGGCACTTCTACGCCAAATGCGCCCAATGAGAGTCCATACGCCAAGCACTTTGCGTCGGAGCCACGACCCACGGCCTACGACACCGATGATCGGCGCAGCGAGGTCTCAGCACAAGGAATGACTGGTCTTACTGAAGGTAATAACGTGTCGGATGATGGCATCGATTCAGCATCTCGACGCTCTTCGATCTCGAGTCTTGGGAGTCCAGATACCGTCATAGAGAAACGAGTTAGTAGGATCTTGCGACACAAGTCGAGCGTTGCCACTGAAAGCCCTCGTGAGCAAGCAAGTATACCAGTGCCGGCCCTACCAGCGAAAACCAATACAGCTAGGGAAGGAGAACAGCCGATCTCGCAGCCATCGACGCAGATACCCTGGTGTCCGGACGGAGCAAGTGGCGACCCGCAAGCATTCATGTCGCGCCCATACCACGGTCGTATTGCGCTCCCAGACCGTACACTATCATACATGCCACTGGGCAACGATGGAGACGGCATGCCCGTTCAAGACACTCTGGATACTGGCGTGGGTGAGTCGACACCGTCTGTCGATCTCAGCGGCTTCAGCGGGCCTCCGATGGGAACACCGCCATTCCAGCAACATCCTTTGTTACGCAACTCCGGCTATGTGCAGCCTACAGAGTACGACAAACTTCGCTCCTCGCCAATTGGGACCCTTACACCCACTGCGCAGCACAGCCGACAGGTAAGCGCCGATAACAGTAGGCGCAGTTCCAAACGGTACTCGGGCTTCTTCAGAGGACCGGAAGTGCCAGCGGAAATAGCAGCCGGCGTTCCAACGCCGAATGCAATAAACCCGAACTATGGCTTGGAAGACCTGGACACGACTGGTGCTGAAGCTATGTTGAGGTCGGAGCCACAAGAAAAGAGGAACAAGCGACGCTCAGGTATCTGGGATGCTTTTAAGCGGTCTCCAAGTGTGTCGAAATCACAGTTCAGCAGGGACAGCTCTGTCGTAGCACTCGGCGCACAATCCATGCAGACGCCGTATGCGATGGACAGAGCTGAGGATCCCTCCAGTATACGGACGCTCAAGAAGCCGCAAAGAGCAGCATCAGCGGCGACACCTCCTATCCAGCAGCCGGGGTCGGCAAAGAAGAAGCGATTCTCGGGTCTAGGATCGCTGTTCGGACGTTCGAGCACGCAGGGACGCAATACACCCAACCCGAAGAAACTGACCAAAATCCAACCACCCAGTGACGAGGGCCCAGTCAGACCACCTACCACTTCACGATCTGTTGGCCACGGTTATGATGCTTTCGAGACATCGCGACGGCAGCAGATACCGGACTTGCAGCAAAGGTCCACCAGCCAGCCCTGGTCAGCGTCAGCTGCCGTGCCTCCTAATCAGTACACTCCGATTGATCCTGATGCCCCTTTCGCCAACATTCCTCGGTCGACGAGTCAGCGGCTTGCTTCGCCTCCGCCTCAGACATACCAAGAGAGCATTTCGACGATCGATTACACTGCTCGGTCTCCGCCTCTAGTGCCTATACAGCCAGCAGATTCGCGGCCAGGCTATCGCACTCTTCACAGCGCATCGTTCCAACGTGGGTTACAGCAGGCCAGCATTCCTGAGGCTTTCAGACCAGTAGAGGCTTCGTACAGCAGACAAGTCGCACCTGTTGGCCCGCCTTCCGAACACCAGTCTCCGATGATGTATCGTCCAGCTCAGAGACCCCCGCAGCCAACGTTGCCAACGCAGCAGGCGTATTGGAGCGCTGGAGCTCCTCTCCCAGAAAGCCGGCAATCGTACGTTGAGCAAAGACAGCTCCGTGACCTGCCTGTGCTGCAAGACGGTGGACGTCCTGAGCACCAGAGCTGGGGTCAGAGAATTGACACTTCTGTGACACCCGAACGGACGACTTCTGCTGGCTCGTATCCGTCGCCGCATACCTCCCCTGTGCAAGCTCACCGCGTCAGCTCACTGAACCAAGAGATGGCCCGTAGCCCAGCCCAGGCATCCAGCGAGCAACAAACACCATGGGCCATCAATGTGCCGCGCCCTGGCTTTGACTCTCGTAATTCTTCACGGCCTCCATCATGGGCGGTGCAGCTAAGACCTCAAGCAAATCCGGCAGAGTACTATGATGCGCAATACGCGTCCCCGCCACCAGCTGACTATGACCAACGCTACACACGGATGTCAGCTCAATCTCCAGACTCCAACATGCCGTTCGAGCGCCGCAGACCAGAGCAATTTCGTGCTCAGGGCCAAGCGGCGATGTACCCCGACCTCTACGCTCGAGAGCCGGCAGGTTCGCAAGCATCCAGATACCCTTCTCCACCCTACACACCACATTCACCCCTCGCGAACCAAGGATACCAGCCCGAATATGCGCCATCACCTCAGCAAGTGACTGGAGCTTATGACCAATCGCGTTACGGACCACCAGCGGCGCCTTATTATCCGGCCTACGATGAGCGATACCTTCCTGGGCAACAGCAACCGCCTCAACAGCAGCAACGGTACTATGCTGCTCAACAATATACCCAAGCCCCACCAAAAGGACCGGTATACCCGCAAGATCGTCCGCTGACTTACCAGCGTACGCCATCCGGTTATACAGGACGGAGAGACGATGCTGCGGTCAGTGAGCAGGAGTTGATGGGTATGAGCCCAACCACTTATCCAGGCCAGGAGTGGTCGCCAAGAGGTTGAAAGAGGCCATGAGAAGAGCCCGATCTTGCCTCTGTAGTTGTACATATATGCAAGGCGAGGTTTGTTTATACTTTTTGTAATACACCAAAGCTTCGTCGATCATTGTCTACCGTTATCAAGTGAACTGCTCGAGCAAATCTCCAGGCTGCTATGCACAACATTTATGGTACCAGAAATAATCTTATGCACATACTGGACGTACTGAGGGCCGATGGAGTTTTGTACCAGCCCACCGCAAATCGACATGCACTACTACTATCGCTAATTGTCAACACCGTACGCTATCAGACACAATGTAGTCGTGTCAACTCATCAATTCGTGAAACTCGTCCGTAGATTCGTTCAGTTTCAGATTGGTAAATACATGGATTCAAGCTGATGAAGCTCGCCATCAGCCCTCAATCACCCACACTCCCACACCCTCCTCCCAAAGCTGCTGCTCTCCCTCTACCATCTCAACCTCGTCCTTGCCCGACTCGCGCAAATACGTCCGCTTCGCAGCCTCTTTCAAGCCATCAGCAAGCGCTTCCGCATCAGCACTCGTAACATTCGAATGCCAGTGCAGCGCCTTCGCCGCCCTCACCACTCTCAAATTCGGCAGACTGCCCTCGTCCAAAGCTATCAAGATATCGATCGGTGAGATCTTGTCTTCCAGCCCGGTGTTGCCGGAAGAGGTCAGGGTAAGCGTGCGCAATGCATGGGTCTTCAGACTTGGCGTTTCCATCTCAGCCTCTCCTGTGAACTCCTCAGGATCCAGTAATGAGCCAGGGTTCGGATCAAAGGCTTGTGCCAGATGTGAGAAAGTGTTGTAAGGCTCTTTCGCGAGATGCGAGTAGTGCCCTTCGTCGAATAGGGCGGGTGTAATGTAATCTACGCTGACGCTCAAGTCTCTGATCTGCGGGAGCAGGAATAGGATGTCGTCGAGAGCTCGGGAACTCAGGCGAGGCATATGCGCTATCTTCAGCTTCTCTAGATTTCGCAACTTGCGTACGGCTGTTTTGAGGAGATGCACGACCGCGAAGCCTTTGGCTAGTGGACAGTGCTCGATTGTCAAGGCTTTGAGGGTTTGCGGGAAAGCTACGACGCCGTGCAGGAAGTGGGCGTCTATGCCGCCACTTAGACTCAAGTCTTCAAGTTTCGGTGGCCAGACCAGAGCAGCTGTTTCCGCTCGTTTGCTGTGGACGCCAAATCCTGCGCTGCGCGGTAATCTTAGTATGCGAAGCTCGCCCAGTCTTTCCAGCGTCCTGAACAGTTCAGTCAAAGGTGGGCTTTCAGACACCAAGGACAGGTCCAAAGCCTGGAGATGCTGGCATTTTGATAGCGCGGGCAGGCAGTTCAGTCCAAAGCTCGCCTGAGGCGCTACAAAGGCTTCTAGGTTCTCCTTCGTACGTCCTAAAAGTCGGGCGGTACTGGTTCGTGAGACTTCGTGGACCATCCGGCGCATGTCCAGAGCCTTGACTAGCTTGGCGAGCCTTGAAGGACGCACGTGGAGGTTGATACTAGGACAAATAGCCGCTACGAAAGGTGCGAAGTTGGGTCCATGAAGGTTTGGATGCGCGTACAGCAAAGGAACCGTAGCGCTGTACCATTGTTGGGATAAGACGGCACACGAGGCCAGAGATGCCTGCTGGTTCCGCAAGTACGATGCTATCTGCAACAGTATCTCGTCGGGTAGATATATGGGTGGTTTCGTCCAAGGCTTAAAAGGCGTAGGCGGTGCTGATGAGGTGGCGATACTGGGCTGACTTTTCTGCTTGTGTTTGGAGGTGACTTGTCGCAAGTTGTCGGCCATATCAGCGTCCCAATTACTTTGCTGATCCAGCGCCATGGTAGTATACGTCTTCGTTCTCACCGCAAGTGGAGCTCTGGGCATATCTGGATATTGTGGTTGTCGCCTTCGTTCTTCCAAGGCTCATATGACGAGCAATTCTTAGTCATTCAGAGCCCGGCTTCTTCCGTGCGACTTCCGAGCAGCTCCAACCTCACCTCACCTCACCAGCAGCACAAACTATACTAAACTCTCCACTCATACCACCGCAACCATGATCGGACTCCGAGCCTTCCAGCGCAGCACTCCTACTCTTCGCGCACAGTTCGCCGGAAAACAGCAGTTTATCCAGCGGAGGTGGGCCTCAGAGACCACGAACTTCCAGGGCGCGGCAGACAATGCCTTCAACCGCGAGCGACAGGCAGTGAAGGACCACGCATCGGGCACGAGCGGTATGTGGGCACAAACATGAGGGTCTGGAGCTGCTTTCCCGCTTCCCACAAGGACACGAGCGGGAGAAGAAGCACAACCAGACCTGCGATACTCATGGCTTGCGGACTACCCTTGCTGACTACCTGGACGTGTGTAGATCTCTGGCGCAAAATGTCGATCTATATAGCGAGTAATTTCGAAATCCTGGAAACGAGACACATATTGACTGATTTCAGGTGATTCCGTGCCTGTGTATCGCTGGCGTAAACGCCTGGCGTCTGTGGAATGAGCATTGGGAGCACGTAGCTCATGGCCCGAGTCTTGAGGAGAAGGTTGAATACCCGTACCAGAACATCCGGACGAAGAACTTCTTCTGGGGAGATGGAGATAAGGTACGTTAGCAGGACACTCCCAAGCCTTTGCTTGGGCAGTTGAATGGTGGTGTGAGAGGACAAGATCAGGTGGAGCGTGGTAGGAGATGGTATGCTAACTTGGGTGATGTGTAGACCGCCTTCTGGAACCCCAAGGTGAACTACCACAAGAAGGACGAGTAGATGTGCGAGCAGGAGAGTAGGCGATCTCGACCTATCGACTAGCAATATTTCACGGAGTGCGGTTTTGAACACAAGTTCGAGGGAACCGAACGGATGGTATGCTTTTGAGGATGGAGGTGGAGCTGTAAATACTAAGCAAGCATGCGACAAACTCCTTTATCACGCTCTTACGCTGAGTACCTGATATGCGTGCAGCTCAAGACATGTTCTGTTGCAAGTGGGTTCGAAACTGGACGCTCGATGGTCTAAGATGACGTTCTCCCAAGATTTGTAGATCGCAAAACACACTACTGACCATAGCACATACACTCTGGTCTGGCGAGGATGTCCGGACGAAATGGCGAATGTCTCATCAAGTACATGCGGTGCTTGAGAGCGTTGGCTTGGTTGTATTCGAAGTTTTGGTTGCTTTCGCGTCTTGAGGATCACTCTAATCCTTTGGACCGACCCACTTACCGACTATTTCTTAGTGATACGGGCATAACTCTCAAGCTGCACAGTCTTCGGTGTGCTGCGAGACCGACATTCGAGCTGCGCCTGTAGTGGGCGAGCGGTGCGGCATTGCTGCAGCATGGCAACAGATGCTAATCTCAGACCTTGGGACGGAAGTGAACGTGAAGGCACAATGAGAGCGCATACAGTAGGTGGACGGAGACGGCAGAGAAGCGGCACGAGCGGCCTATACGGTAGAGTGCTGACCCGAGCCAGGCTCTCGAAAGAACGGCAATGACCATCTACTTTCGCTGGTACGGTGAAGGCCATATGGTATACGAATAAGCAATTACTTTGCATTGAAAGCTAAGTATCCTCTATCATCTGATCATGTCCGGCTAGCACATCCACTGATCCTGGTCATGATTCATGCTCGACATCACTTCCGTCCATGCTTTCCTCCGCGCTACTTTCTTCTTGCTTCGCGACGGCTCCCACGCTCACCTTACCAGCGCCTCCAGTACTCAATACAGCTGGGGCTGGCGACATGAGTGCGGCTAGAACCAATGTCATGATGTATTCACTCTGGATGCCCGTGGCAGTCGAGTTCTGAATGACCTCGTCTATGGCCTCGGCTTGGCTGCGACCTTCGTTTGTAAGTCGGTGCATCATGGCCCTTATATTGCCAACTGGCTCGCCATCTGATCGCAACACGCTCGCAATAGGCCTAGCATGTCCTGGAGCCAACCCTTTCGTCATGATGCGCGGGATGGCATTCGCCTTACCTTTGCCCGCTGACTCGTTCCAGACCTCTTGGAACTGAGAAAGCAGAGCCGCCATAGAATCAGGGTGCACAACACCAACCGGTGCTACTTTGATGTTATGCTGGATTGTATGAACTTTGGCATAATCGAGGCGAGACATAGCATCTAACTGCTTGTCCGGTCTATCTGGATTAACGCGGATGGCGCGGGACCTCATGCCGTGCTCGTCACGACTCGGCCTCTCACCTGGCGTTGGCTGTGGTGGCAGCCGGCCGGTATGGATGATGCTATGTTCCGACTTCTTGGTGCCTACCTTGCTGACGCCCCGGGAGCCGTAGTTCGTGATTGGCAAAGCGCTGCAGAAATGTTCTGCCTCACGGACCACGACAAATCTGCGGACCTTGGAATAGACGGCATTGCCGAATATCACTGGCATGCTGGCGTTGGAGTAGGCGCTACTAGGAGTACTTTCACCTGCAGGTTCTGACCAAAGTACCAATAATACTCGGCCGAATTTGAAAAACGTTTTGCTCCGGAGACAAAAGGACGAGGAATCAGCCCTTGATCTCCAGTCGTATCATTCCTGAGTGTTGTAGGTACGAAACGACGCCTAATAAGATTTGAGTCAGTGATCTGCTCCGCATGATCAAGATCTCGAGTGTTTGCCGGCCTCCTGACATCGACGGCACTAGTACGAGTATACTTAGCCAGGGTGCTGCCTGAACGACGTTGCTTGAAAGGAGCGATCGTTGGCGGACCAATCTTTTCGCCTCTGCCAGTGGCAGATAGTGTGTGCCAGGATGGCGTTGGTGAATCCTTATCGCTGTGCGATTGAGCAAGTCCTGAAGACGAACCGCCATACTGGGCTTGGAACATGGGCATTGTACGCGCTGCATCGGGAACCGGAGCCCTCAAGTATGAGGGAAGATGGTGAAAGAAAGCTGCATCCGGCTCATAGTTGATGGTGCTTTTTTGAACATAAAGGCTACCGGGTAGATTGACCGGCACCTGGACTGCACCTGCGCCTTGAAGCTGGGTCATAGTGGTAGTGTGCAGGCCGTTCGTGGAATGTTTGCTGCTCATCTGGCCTGTCGGGACGCTCTGCAGAGGCTGTTGCATGGTAGGTTCAGACTCCAGTGCAGTGCTTGTGGCAACGCTGAAACCATTGTTCGTGTCGATACCGACATTCGTCGTCTCACTCATGGCTGCTCCAATGAACGCTACAAGCGAATGCCCAATCGCTTTGTAGAGATCACCGGCAAAGCGATCCGAGCCATCAACCAGGCGTCTCACGGGATTGAGTTCATCCTTGGGAGGTATAGTGACTGGCAATAGTAGCGCTTCACCTGACCCATGCCGAGAAGGCTTCGATGCCTTGTCATCAGAGCTACGCTCGACAACGTGATTGATGCCTCTTGAGATGCGTGCAATATCGGCAAGAGAAGACCGTATGGTGATATTGATCATCAAAGATTGTTGAGACGGATTGACAACAGCCAGTCTGGTGGCACCAGTCCTCCTCCTTACGTTACTATATTCAGTCGGACTGACATAACACTCAACACTCCCGCCACGACCGGAGTTCGTATGTAAAGCGCCAAGGCTCAGGGTGATTATCTCAAGAGGCCTATCTCTGCGGTAGCAATGAAGTGGCGTGAACATGTGCTCGCCGGCGGCATTGGGTCGCAGGATCACGGGATAGTACCCAGACAGACCAATGTTGGTGAACGAGTACTCTGCAGTGGTAAGGCTTGACAACTGTGCTTCGATATCGCCGCTTTCTCGGAAGCATGCTAGAGATGGTGCCAGCAAACACGCCGATTGTGCGAGATCCTGGCTATCCCAAGCAAGGACTGTCATACCGCTGTCTTCCGACAGCAAGATCTTTTGCAACCTCAGGAAGGCGTACGAACCTTCACCATAGTTAGGTGGCATGACGACATCCAGTATACCAAGCAAAGAATAGGCTTGGTCTTCTACACGTTTTGTCTCTCGGCCGGACGCCCACGATAAGCGCTGAGCAATCGTACACTCACTAAGCTTCTTCTCATGCCGCAAGACGGCCTCCGGTATGTTGGTGATCCTAGACACTGTCGGTAAGAGGTCGGGCAAGTCTTCGAAGACCGTCCAATCTTTACTGTAGAATACAATTATTCGCGGTGCTGATTGTCAAAGTCAGCGTGTGTGACACTTGTCGTCTCATAATTGCAACGATGGTACGCACCGATCAACTCTTGTAAAGTCCACCCTCTCTGAAACCATCTACTTCGCCGGAACTGTTCTATTCGCTTCGAGCTACAGTGTGATGAACAAGCTCCAAGCCCAGGAGGCTCGTCATCGCTAGCCACAACACGAGTAGCATCAACGTCCGACAACAAGGCATAGCAGACTTCTGCGTTGTGGTACCAATCGTACATGCACTGTATGGACTCTGCCAACTCGCTGTTGTTCGTCTTATCTATGCAGACGGAATCCGCCCAAAGCCACCCATATCCATCACGTTTTGCCTGCTTGCAGGCGACGAAAACCTTAACATAGCCTTTCTTGAGTGTCACTGCTGGCTCTCCGCTCTTCCACTCTTGCAATGATGTCTCCTCCTCGCCCCACGTATGCGATAGGATGACATACGGCGGGCATGGCCTATCAAATTGCTCAAGCCGGAAAGTTTTGACATTGATGAGGCGTAGCGGCCGGCTCTGCGGCTGCTCCATGCGGTCTTACAAAGCCGGGAGCAGCTCGCTTGAGTTAAAGAGAGTCGTGCTCTGCATATGTTTCATCTGGCCGCGGGAGAAAGGTGTGGAGACCAGGGAGTACGGCTTTCGATGCGTCAAGAGGCGTCTAACCGTTGTCTGCAGTATTCCAGGCATAGGTGTGGCAAAGAGGCTTCTGCCCGTGTCCATCGACAGGACGGTGCGGCAAGGCTGAGCTGAGGTCGAGGAGCAGTCATGGCCCTCAGGCATGTCTACAGTGTGTAGCGGCCACTAAGGCAGGTACACTTTCCTTCACGGCGAATCAGCATGTGCTTGGAGATTGGTGGTGTGGGAAGTCAAAAGTGAAATGATTGTACAGAGCGTTCTGCCAGCCAGAATGGAGATAACTACGAATCAAGTCAGAAATCTTGACACTGCGGCTCTGCTTACGTGACTGCCACAAACCAGCTGCCACCACAGCCATTTCAGCAGTCTGCCGCCATGGAAATCATGCTGTTGACAAGGCATCAGAAAGCATAAAGTGTGCGAGCAGCAATAGGCGATGCTGTGAAGTCTGGAGAGTGTCTTGCAGTAATGACATTGTGCGTGGCGAGGCGAGGAATGTGCGCTAGGCCTAAACCTTATGCTCCTTCTATTTCTGGCCATCGTTCTCCGCCAAGATATTTTCCACATTCCCATTAATGTGCTGCGCCGTTCAGCACACTGCTCAATCTTTGCATACTCACGAGTACAAGTACGTATTTGGATTCCAGTCCGGCCTTGCCTTCTCGCCAGCCGCGCAGCCTGTCGTCCAGCAGCTCGCAGGCATACCAGATCTTCTCCGTATATCTCGTGCATGGTCTCGTCCAATGTAGTGGAGCGGCACTCCGTAAGCCGATGGCAGCAGTTTTTCCAAGATGTGGTGTGGTGATGAACACCGCTGGATGGTGATTGCAGTTATTGGCAAAATGCGTGTTATTGACCTCTGCACAACGCCAATGCCTTATCTCCACCAGCTGCACTCTGCTGTCTGCGATAATTCAACTGCTTCTTGATTCTTTCTCGGACTTCGCCTTCCATCTCAAAGCTGACTGGCTAACGATGCTGGATTGCTTTGCTGGCGTCTGGCATCGTGAAAATTCGTACACAAGTCGCCAAAACGCTTCCTGATAGCCTCCTCGATGTACGGCACCGCACAATGCTCAGTCTCACCTTCCAGGATCAAGCCACCTCCTGCGCCAGGTTGCCAAGTGTGTTGAAAGCCTGTTTACCTGAGCATGACCTTCCTGCCACCGTCCGCCCAACTTGTCTCGTCACCCGCCCGACTGATGCTGTGTCCGAAGCGTTGCTGCGTTCTGGCGAAGATGGATTGGAGAAGGCCGGCGCAAAAGGACGAGATGAAATGGGATGAGGATGGGGATTTGTCGAGCTGCGCCGGCGGATCGCATCGATCAAGGGAGGTTTGAGGAGAACGTTTCGGGTGCGCTGCCCGTCTTCTATGTTTAGTAGCACGTTATACAATCGCATTGGCGGTCTCCAGCATGCGTTCTCGATGGTCCATCGGGTTCATCGGTCGATGAATCGCTGTCTGCAAGCTTGCTGGCCGCGGCCTCAAGCAAACATTCGACGGACTGTCTTCAACGAAACGCCAGTACATCATGGTCGCTCCAGCAGCGCAAGCCGACTGACTGTTCCATCTATCCTCTGCCATTCCCGGTTGCGAGCTCGTCGTCGCCGCGGTCGTCAAGGCGCGGTCGGGTATGATAGGTGCGCGCCAGATGTACGCTGTGTGGCTATGCCTCGATTTCTTGGTCGTTGAGGGCGTAGTAGCCGTCGAAAAGTACTGTCGGACACTGGTGAAGGAGGCAGGAAAGCCATCGCGGGCTTCGCACTGTTAAATCGCTCTCGTCGCGTCGTGATAGTCTGTCAGTCGAATCTCAAACCATACCATCACTGCCGTCAGTAGCCTCACTTCGCGTCCCTTCAGTTGGCTCATGTTCGTCGCCTCACCGTCACTTGACGGCCATATGCACGAGGTCTCAACAGTTCCTGCCTTTTTCAAACCCTGGAATCTGAGTTCGAGCACTACAAAACCTTCGGCCTTTGCAACGACGACTACAACATCGACACCTTCGTTTCAACACGTCGAGCTTCCACAGCAGGCCTACACACAACTTCTCGACCAACATTGGCCCCTGTAAGTGCCCCCAAACGATCACAACGACCTCGCCGCCGCCAACGCTTGGCGATCAGATTTGAAACGCGTCACCTCTGCACCTTCCTTGCCCTTCCACGAAAGTCCAGTCTAGCCTCTTGGATAGCTCCGTCTTCCCTCCCACACTAACACTTGGTCGAACTTTTCTCCAGCTTCCAACCTGCTCTTCTACATCCTCAACAAGCCGAGTTCAGTCAAGACCTTCGACCACCACCCGACGTCGACGATCCTTGACCAGCACGACCAGTCTACTGTGCCGCGCAAGCAGAAGAACAAGTGTGAGTACCCACTGAGCATGTTTGTTGATGTTGAACAACAAATTGACATTTCTTCAAGCAGATCTTTCGACCACTCACTCACTCAATCTTCACCATGTCTTGGGGCAACGAGACAACTGCCGCTCCGGCCGAGGAGACCAACGGCGACTCTTGGGGTGCAGGTGATGCTGCCGAGACTACCGATGGCGCTGATGGCGCGAGCGAGCATGCTGAAGGCGAGGGCGAGACCGAGGCCGCTGCACCTCAGCCGCCCAAGCCTGTGCTGAGCAAGGAGGAGTGAGTACACCTTCACCACCTCATCACCACTCACTCCTTTTCTTTCCTTTGGTAGCTGACCCGAGTAATAGATACACCCAAAACGCCAAGAACAAGGGCTGGACCGAAGCCACCGCGTTCGACTACGAGCAGTTCAACCGCACCGGCGGTGACAACAGCGATTGGGCTGGCGCGGCCAAGAAGTACGAGTGGCAGGACGAGTACGGCGATGTCGCTCCCGAGGTCCCAGAGCTCGAGATTCTGCTGTTTGGCGGCGAGTTTCAGATGAAGAAAGGCAAGCACTACGAGAACCTCGAGATCAAAGTCACCATCGAGGGCGAGAAGCAGATCGATCCCATCAACAGCGTGAGTCCAAACCATTCTCAATCTTGCTGAACATTGCTGACTTCTTGGCAGTTCGATGATGCCGGCCTCCACCCTGTCCTTCTCGACAACGTCAAGCGTTGTGGCTATGCCGAGCCGACTCCGATCCAGAAGTACGCCATTCCTGCCGCTTTTACTGGCACGGATATCGTTGCTGTGTCTCAGACTGGTGAGTGCCTTCCTCTCATCTCATACTGCGACATGCTGACTTTCTCAGGCTCCGGCAAGACCGCTGCCTACATGATCCCGGTCCTCTCCAGGCTCATGGGCAAGGCCAAGAAGCTGTGCGCGCCGAAGCCGAACTACGCCGATCCCAGCTACAACCCCAAGTTCAGCATGGTCCGCGCTGAGCCGCTTGTGGTCATCGTTGTTCCGACTCGCGAGCTTGCCATGCAGATCTTCGACGAAGCGCGTCGTCTCTGCTACCGCTCGATGCTGCGTCCGTGTGTCGCCTACGGCGGTCTGCCGATGGGCATTACCTGCGAGGAGCTTGGCAAAGGCTGCGACATCCTCATCGCCACTCCCGGCCGTCTCTGCCATCTCATGGAGAAGCCTGAGCTGCTGACCATGAGCCGCGTCAAGTACACCATCATCGACGAGGCCGACGAGATGCTCGATCAGGATTGGTCTGAGGAGCTTCAGAAGATCATGGCTGGTGGTGGTGAGTCTCCTCCCATTGACCTTCTCCCAAGCATGAGCTGACCCTTCGCAGATTCCAACGAGGATGCCGATCACATCTACATGATGTTCTCTGCCACCTTTCCCAAGGGTGCTCGTGAGATGGCTCGTCAGTACATGGCGCCGGACTACTACCGCATCCGCGTTGGCCGCTCTGGTCAAGCGCACAAGAACATCCGTCAAGAGATCATCCAAGTCGACCGCGACATGAAGCGTGAGGCTGTCTACGATCTCATCATGGCTGCTGAGCCTGCGCGCACTCTCATCTTCTGCAACTCGAAGCCGGCTGTCGATCTTCTCGACGACTTCTTGTACAACCGCGGCCTGCCGACCACCTCCATTCACGCTGATCGCGGCCAGCGCGAGCGCGAGGATGCTCTGTGAGTTTTCAACCATACCCTCCGTCTTCTCTTACCTTCTCTTGCTAATCATCCCATCACAGCCGCTCGTTCCGCACCGGTCGCTGCCCCATTCTCATCGCCACCGGCGTGTCCGCTCGCGGTTGGGATGTTGCTGGTGTGGCTCATGTCATTAACTACGACTTGCCGAGCAACATGTACGGCGGCATCCAGGAGTATGTTCACCGTATCGGCCGCACCGCTCGCATTGGTCACCAGGGCCTTGCCACCTCTTTCTACACCGACCGCGATGAGGACCTTGCTCAAGACCTCGTCAACATCCTGGTTGAGTGCGAGTGCGAGGTGCCGGAGTTCCTGTCTCACCTCAAGCCCGAGGGCGCTGAGATCAACTTCGATGATGACACCGATGATGAGGCAGAGGCTGAGGAGGATGGTGCTGCTGCTGAGGACGGTGTTGCTGCTCCTGCTGCTTGAGGTGCTGAGACTTCTGCTGAGGAGGGTGCTGATGTTGGTGGCTTCGCTGCTGATGCTGGAGGGTTCGCTGCTGATGAGGGGGGGGTTCAAGGCTGACGGTGCTGCTGCTGTCTCTGTTGGTGGATGGTAGACGGGCTCGGGCTGTCTGCACAAGAAGTCAACTCAGCGAGAGGCGGTGCGGGCATGTCTAGACACGGATGTCGACTTGCTGCTCACCGCACTGCCTCCAGCTGTTGAGGGCTTTCAAAAGCTCACCTCTTGCACTCTGCATGAGTGAGCGCACACTACCTTTGCGAGATGATTGCGCTGTGCTTTGGGCGCGGGAGGGCTGGGTTCATGGATCTGTTGCTCGGCTTCGGCCAGTGACACCCAGTCCGACCATCTTACACAACACAGATAGCGAAATGCAAAGAGCATGTGCTGTCGAACCAAGCTTCCAAACGTTGGTGAACCAAAAGGCTAAAATGTGTCCAGCGCGCACGGTCCAGCAGTTCGCGGGCGCGAGCTCCTTCGCCAACACACACATCTCCCTCCACCATCACACTGCATGCTATCCGAACGAGCGTCATGCATGGAAGCACGAGTCCGGTGCGATCTTGCACCACGATCGAGCTTGATATGCCGAGACACAGAAAGTGCAGCGAATCATGGCGTGCGAAACAGTGGTGGGTGGTGTGCCAGCCTCCTCCCAGCCAACTTTCCAAGGTCGACGAGTATACCTTTTCTTTCATCACGCGTGTCTCTCGAGATGTCTGCTCTTGCTCATTATTCCTACGCTGCGTTTCCTGTCTGCATTGTTCGGTGTACATGCTTTTCGGCTTATCTACTGACTGAGAAGCGTCGCTGCCAATGTCGCATCTGACTCCCACAGAGCCTTCTGCGCCCTTCTTGAAGCATACGAATGGTAAGTTGCGAATGGCTACCGAGATGCAAACAGCTACTAATGATATGCTACAGTGTCGAGTCCCTCCGTCGTGACCAAACCATCGCTCCAATCCGTCACCGCCAGCGAGGACTACTATTCGCTTTCCAACTCCGGCTCCTCGACGTATTCCGGCGAACAGATCGCAGCCGCTCGCTCGACCAATACGATACATCGCTACCAAACACCACCAAGCAGATACCGGACGCCGCTGCAAAGCCGGGATTACTTGCCGCTTGCACGGGAAGCGGACGAGACTGGTGATGCTGAGCAAGAACCCGAATTCAGAAAAACACCGATGCGAGGACAAGGGAGACGGAGGCAGAGTGTGGGCGAGTCGAGCGCGGCTGGAGCAGCAGCGCCGGCGATTGGGCTGAGCGGTGTGAGGCGGAAACCTGTGCCTTCGGTCGTCATGGAGGGTGATGAGTGGAGGAGATCACAGCAGTCGGGACCAATCGATCCGTCTATGGCGAGGAGTTCGGTGGCTATGGATATGGCGAAGGAGCACTCACCACCGACACCGGATGTGGACGATACGCCGTACATTCGCTTTGCGCTGGATCAGCTTACGAGGGACGAGGAGGTGAGAGGGAGTAGACGGTATCGTGGATTGGGAAGTGGTGTGGACGGCAACTTTCCTTACCTCGCACCCGCACTCGCTGTGCCAGCGGCCGCTGCAAAGGACGAAGAAGCACGACGAGAACAGCCACCCATGCAACCTTTGCCGCAGCCTGGAACTCAGCAGCAATGGCAGGGTCCGCCGAATCTGGGAACAGCAGCTATACTGCCAGCCGCAATGCAACAGAAAAGTCACTACGAAGAGCCTCCACCACGCAACCCGAACCGAGTCAGCGAGCTGCCTGCAGAGCCCGTTGAGCCATACCAACAACGACTGCAGCAGCAAGGCGAGCGAGGCGATGACCGCTTCCTGCCTGTATCCGACGCCGGCCACTTGCATGGTGCGCTCAACTTCCTGCCCGGTATCCTTCGGCCACTCATGCTTGTGACATTCATACTCGCGCTCCTCGCTTTCCTGGCTTGCCTGCTTTTCTGCGCTATCTGGAGCTTGCTGCATCCTGGACTCTGGGACTACGGCACTTTTGGCGACGGGAAGTACTTCGTCTTCCAATATCTTCCCACCATCCTCGGCATGATTCTGTTCTTCTGGACCGTCCAGATCGAAATCGCTGTCTACCGCATCGCACCGTTCATCGCCATGAGTGGTGCATCTCCCAGGACACGAGCAGCTGGTGCAAGATTGCCGATGATGCCCAAGGGCTTCGTTCTGCCGTACTTTGGCCACTTCAAGGCTCGACAGATAATTGTTGGGTTCTTCGTAGTTGTAGCGTGGCTGCAGATCTGGACAGTACCATTACTGGCCAGCTCGTTCAATGTCTACTACGATGGGTCGCCGAGTGCTGGAAGATGGATCTGGATCGCCACGCAAGGTGCTATCTGGACGGTTATCGTGCTTTACTTGCTGCTGCTCATCGCGGTTATGCTTCTCCTGGCTTGGCTGAAGTTTGGCCGCCGAAGGACTGGTCTGAAGTGGGATCCTCGAAGTCTGGCAGATGTGATTGTTCTGCTTGAGCGCAGCAATTCTCTGGACGTTGCGGATCACGAGGGTGCGGAACCGGCACAATTGGGCTACTGGCGAACCAACGCACGACCGAACGAGGTCTTCCACGGCCACGGCGTTGCGAACAAGGCTGCGAGACAGTACAGTCTGGAGGATGGCCGCATACAGGAGAAGTCCCCGATGCAGCCTCCAGTCAGCAGATTCTCTGCCGAGCCCGCAGACATCGAAGCTGGCGAGCAGCGCCACTCGAGAGAAAAGATGCTGCCGAAGCCTGACCACGAATCTCAGGAGCCGACTGGCACATCACTGCCTTGGTTCTTGCGGCCCTCAATGGCAGCTCTCTGGATCATCATCGCGATTGTGCTTATGTTGGCTTTCCTGATCGTCAGTTACTTGCCCAGCACGCAAGTGCAAGCGGCTTTCGACCCGATGGTTCCAGCTCCCGTCAATACCATGGGCTTTTCTTCTACGAACTTCTTGTACTCTTTCTTGCCGGCATTGCTTGGGATGCTCTGCTTGCTCTTCTGGATGGACATTGACTACACCTACCGTCGTCTGCAAGCATACGAGGCGCTTGGCCACGAAGATGGCGAATTGGCCGAGCGAAGCTTGCTACTGGCCTACACCGCCGAGATGCCAGGTTTCGTCACTGCCACCGCTGCAGTGAACAAGCACTGGCGGGTTGCGGTCCTCAGCTTCGTCACTCTACTGGCTGCCACGCTACCCATCCTGGCTGGTGGTGTTTTCTGGGCACAATTTTACGTCCCAACGCAACGCACGAGGATCTCGGCACATATGCCGGCATACTACGCTCTGACGCTCTTCTGCGTACTCTACGCATTGAGCTACCTCGCTGTCTTCCCCAGCAAGCGACTTCGAAGTGCTTGCTCGCAGATGGGCGGCAACCAGGGCATGAGTTTTACCGATGTGCTTTCGTTCGTCCGCATGAGCCGCATGCTGGATGATGTGGCTTTTCACTCCCCAGCTTCGAAAACCGCACTGGTGACACGCCTACTCAGCGCCACACCTGGAGCCAGGATCTCGCAGCACGAGGAGGCCGCAGCGTCGAAAGTTTCGGTTGCAGACAGCGTGCGTGGGTTCGGGAAAGCTCGACAGCAGGCTTTGGGTGGGCTGGGCATTATGGGTGTGCCTAGGTATGCTCTTGCGAGACATGCTGGACGGGATGGACGGGAACATGTTGGCATTGATCGGTTGAGGACTTGATAAACATGAACATGATGCTTTTGGTGCTGCGGGTTTAGCGATGGCGCTTGGTTGTTGGGACCTGGACATACACGATCACGTTTGGATGAACGACCACGAGATGTACATATATGGTCATGAAAGGCACGAGGGTATAGATGTATTGATAGGCAACAAAGGCATGCAGTAATGAGCAGAGGTTGATACTATGATTCGAGAAGCTTTTCAATACTACTCATCTACCAATATCCCTTCGCGCATGCACGTTTGCTACTCGCCTTGCACATCACTGTCGCTCACGTGATCTATACGGCTTGGCGGAGACGTTCCTTCTCTTGTAGACTTCCAATTCTATTCAATTTCAACACACTCATGACCCGGAGCCAAACAACCGTCTTGCGCAGTAGTATGGCCACCGACAGTGTTCTATCATGCTTCGCGACCTTCCGCCCATCGACCACGACGAGGGGCACGATCTCTTTATGACAGGCGCACCGGGCAACAATGAAACATACTCCGACCCGTTCGACGATGTCTTTGGGTCTGCACCTGGATCGCCGGTACTTGCTGGAGACGATGGGTTGAACACTGAATCTCATACTGGACCCTCCGTCCATTCAGACATATCACGTTTGCGAAACACGCATGTAACGCAAGGATATCGTGAGGGTATCACTGCGAGCAAGGAGCGGCATATGCAAGATGGCTTCGACGAGGGCTATAACTTGGGCGCTGAGCTGGGTCTGAAGGCGGGCTGGTGCTTGGGTGCCTTGGAAGGCATATTCAGAGCTCTTCCGGGTACTCAGCATGGGTCTGAGGGCGCTCCAGACGTTACTGAGACTACCGCCTCGCGAAAGAACGTGGAAGTACTGCTTGAGCTAGCCAAGAAGGAGCTGGATATCAGTCACCTGTGCGGAAAGGAGCATTTCGGGGAAGACGGCTTATGGCTATATGAAGTGCCAAACCAGGATTGCGGGGAGCACGAGCTGACGTTCGAACGTGTAGCTGCTGCTCATCCTCTCCTGCAGAAGTGGACGCGGGAAGTCATGCAGCTCGCAGAGAAAGTTGGCCTACAGCTTAGCAACGAGGAAGAGTGAGCAGGCCTGGGTCGTGCAGTCATAGATTCTTATCTGACCAGCAATGCATTCATGTTCAACTTTACCTTGATCTGCGCCAGACATTAGCGGGGACGTCAGACGTTCAAGGTATGGATAGCGCCTTCTGCGACTTCTGGAGTGTTCTCGCCACAAGTTTGACATATCTAGAACTCTGAGAAGGTGCTTACACGTCCGGATTGACCCTCTCTACATGGCTTGCAGGACTTTCGCAAGTATACCATCATCCCATGATCTATCTACCTACACTGTCGTCTTTCTCAGTGTTAACCAGCAACACTCGTTCAGACAGAAATCATATCGCAGCCTCCGCACCACAGCACTCCCGTTCACATCGAGGTTCACATAGATTGGAAATATCACGATGCCTCCCACAACTCGATTACGAAGCAAGGTGACTACAGCAGACATATCCGTGGAGTACGATGCAGACGCGGAATGCAGCGATGGACCGAGTTCACCTCTGTCACTACCGACGCTACCCACTCGTAAAACTCGTGCTGCGGTGGGAGGTCAGCCGAACATCGCTGCAACAAACACCAGGGCGGTGCCGAGACTCATGACTTCTCGTGTCATTGGGCTAGGAGAAAGTGACAGCGGTGGCACGAGCGCCAACCCCGTCGTGAAGCATATAAAAGTGGTGCAGAGAAAGGCCGATCATCAGTCAATGGAGGATGCTGGCCCTATGACCCCGAACAGTCCTTCCAGCTCCTCAGGTGCCGCAAGAGGACTCGATCAACTACAACTTGCATCACCAACGACTTCTTCTGCTTCGCCGGGAGCTCCGGAAACCTCGTTCAACAAATACAAGACCACGACAATCATGTCTCTAGCCAGCAAGTCTGCACATGAGGTCGCGGAAGAGTCCATTGTCTCACCAAACCCCACAACCTCTGCGAGAGATAAGCTCATGAGCCCAGGTACGACAGAACGGGAGGTCATGTCGAATAGTGAAGTTGGTTGGCAGTCAAGCAGAGAATCGGAAGTGGAGATCTCCGAACAGTTTGCGGGCCCATTAAGACTACGTAGGCAGCCGTCCGTGCCCGAATCTGCGCTCGACAATCACTCACACGACATTGCCGAGCCTTCGGAGCACTCTGCAGCGTCGCCAAGCCCACGCCCCTCGCGGTCCACGAAATCACGAAAGCGGAAGAGAGCGTCGAAAGTGCCGAACACGCCGGACAGCGCTTCCGATCAACGTCTCTCGAAAGTCCAAGCGGCTTCTCGGCAAGGGCTGCGCTCAGGCACTACTCTAGATACAAAGAGTGCAGTAAGAAGCCCAAACATTGCGACCGAAGCTGGGCCGAGACGACGCTCATCAACACCTTCAACACCTCCACCAGCGATGTGTCAATGTATAACGCCGTGCAGGTGCCCGACGCACGCTTATCTGACGGCCGGGTTCAAGGAGTCGCCGTTGCATTGGGGTGAGTGGGCGTTGGCACATTTAGCTAGCCAGCAGCCGGTCTCTGCTGCGCGGTATGAGCCGCCACATGTTGGGCCGTACGAACGATGAAGGGGCGATATATGTATGCTCTCGGTTATGTGGTCTTTGGTGGTTCAATGAGCTTCATCAGCTGCCGATGGCTCTCAGCGAACTTCCCGCGCGGCAACGGCCACAGTATCGGCAGTGACCTGTACAAGTCCGCGAGCCATTCAACGTCGCCATACTGTCCATTCTGTTTCGCAAGAGTAATGATCTCCCTCATGACGGCTCCCCACATATCGAGTGTATTTTTGACGCGTGGAAGGCGACTTTTTATGTCCTCAATGCTTTTGTCCCGCAAACGTGCACCGAAGAACTCGCATGCAAGGTACGCATCAGGCTTTGTTGGGTGTTTCAGACTCAGTCTAGCAATAGATAATTCGTGCTGTGCAGGCGTGCCTTTGAAAGGATGTTTCAAGATATGCTTCGTGAACCTATTGTATAGACCCGCCGATGTCTTTGGAAAGGCGCCTCGACCAAGATGCGATATCAACACGCATGCAGCAGGCCACGTAGAGATCTTCGTCCACTCTGGGAGGTTTAGATCTTCCCACCGTTTTTGATACTGTCCGTGACGCCGGACGTAGTCCTGTGATTCAGGATCGAACAGGTTTTTACGATCGTCCAAAATCCTGAAATACACACGGAGCGCCGCATCACCGCTTTGATTCGTAGTATTGTTTAAAGTGGCTTCTACTAGCATTCGGAGAAGGCCATTGCGCCAGTAGGCTAGCTCCACTCCATCCTGCGCCGTAGCTTTGGCCTGCTCGGGGAGATCCTCCTTGATCCAGTCTATGATAATGTCGTCTAAACCTTCCAAAACGGCGAGATAGCAAATCCATTTTGAGATTGCGCCATCATTGAGACTCGTTCTGAACCAGTCGAGGACCTGTGACCATAAATGTTCAAGTGCCATTGCTGCCATGGGCTTCTCCTTGATCATGTCGAGACGCTCAGGATGAGATACTGACTGGAGTTGGCTGACGTATGCTTGGAGGCACACACGCAACACGCTCATGGTTACTTCGTTTCTACCAATTGCCGCTTGCAGTGCATCTACTGGATGCACCATATCATCGCTGATCTGCCTCTCGAGATTCAATGCGCGGCTGAAGGTGGATCCACGTCTCGCTTCTTGAACTCAGCGTCACCCTGAATGTCTGTCCAGACCATGGGATCACGGGTCCGGACAACACTAGGTCTGTAAATGCGTTGTTCATAAATCTTCGGCCGATCGGGTTGAGGTTCGAAAGGTTTTCTGCGAGACGAGGAATGGGTTTTGGATGCCGGCCAGAGTTTTGGTCGCAAGCAAGATGACGGGCATCGAGATTTTGTGCGCAAAACGAGCGAGCATATCGCGTACGAACGTTGAGTGGCCATGTTCGCAGTCTCAACGCGTGTGACAGAGTTGGTGATGTGTGCACAGAGGTACACCTCGTCAGTCGCTGCCAAAGAATTGTCGTGCACTGCCACAGGCAAGGAGACTAAGTGCAATTCGCATAGAATACTCCGTCATGGCGGCATCGTTCCAGCATGCAGTATGGAGGAGCGAAGAGGAAGTCGAAGTTGAAACTGAGTTATGCAACTCCACTCCTAGCGCGTTTGCCAAGACATTGAGATTAAACGACGAACGAGTGTCCAGCAGATACATATAGATACATCATTTTAATGGTAGCTACAGAGACCTGCGCAACGGTAAGCAGGATGGAAGTGAATACTCATCATATTCCACCCCTGAGTCCTCTCCCTGCATCTGTCCTATCCCTGATCAGTATCATAGGAATAGTGGTTACATCGCTTCGTCCAGTTATGGCTGTTGTGATCGAGACGAAGTCCATGTTGTGTACATGCCAGAGCTAGAAGATGCTTTAACGGATCAACAAGCCGTGCAAACTCAGGGTACATGTATGTGACGAGTATGTGTTTCCAGGATGAGAGTCTTGGCCCGTCCATGCAACCTACCGACGATGGTCTGACCGCAGACTTCACAAAGAGGAAGAATGGGTACACGGATCTTCCAGGTTCAGTCCCTCTTCGTGCCATACCTCCCTGTACAATGTCATAAGGCCGCCAGGCCCACAACAAGCGACAACTCCAGGCCGAGCAAGCCACTTCGTCCTCTTAAGTACACGCTCCGTATGGCGCCAAAGATCCCAGGACCGGCGTAATGCTGCAACGGCGAGGCCTCTCCTCACCCTCCGTCCTGGAGCATCGCATAAACAACAAGTATTCTCGCGTTCCCACATGGTATGTACTTGAATAAGGTGGGTTTTGTTTGGTGTAAATTCATACGCGAGGTTCTGCGTGCGCTTCTGCGTGCGCTTCTGCGTGCGCTTTCTCCAGGGCCTCTATGCAGAACTTCTGCTTGTCTTCTGCATCAGGGCCATCGTGTACATGGTAATGCTCGCAGTGCAACCAAACATAGTCTTCTCGTTGCCGAGGCGTCAAGTGCTTCTGCCTCATCTGCCGCTCTACGAGATCGTACAAGAACTGGGAAGGGTTTTCAATTCCTTTGAACGCCGGCGAGAATGAAGCATCCAAATCGGGATCGTCGTTGTCTGTCGTGATGATCATGTCGAGCAAGCATGTGCGGAGTGGAGAATCCTCTGAAGTATGTGACCAGACGTAGTCGACGTGCTCTGGCTGAACCATACCCCTACCCACTCCATACTTGGCAGCAACTTTCCGCAGCTGATCAACAGCGTCGTTGACAAGAGGCTCAGCAAGGAAAATGCGTCCAGCAACCCAAAGCTTGATCAACTGCATTGCTTCTTCAGCGGGCATACATGTTTTCCTCGCCTATGGACTCTCTGTCCCACATGCTGTATTCTCGCGGATCACTCAGTTCGAGATCGATTACGTATCGGTATGCCCAATGGACGTATATCTCGAAGGTGTCTGGCTCCACAGTAGGCAAAGGTATGCTCTTTCCTTTTCCCAGCCACTCCTGCTTACAAGCGGCTTCGAAAAACGCAGACTCCCGGCACAACGTGGACTTGTGAACTGGGAACTCGTACTGAAAGTCTTAAGGGCCAACGAGAACGGTGACAATCTCGGCGTATATAGAGCTAGGGCAGTCAGGACTTCCGCGGTGTATGTGTATTGGAAAAGGAACAGCATGTCCTACGTGAACTTTTTGGGCCGTTTAATTTCGTTCTGCTCTCCGAACGACGCAGGCCGCTTCCTCGATATGGCAGTCATGGCGATCTCGAGTCGAGCTTGAGGTGATGAAGGCTGTGTATTTGCGTGACTGGATGGTTGACTGTGTTGCGAACGAGATTAGGACGCGACGTGGACGTGTTACGATGCCAAGACCTGCTCCAGTACGTCAAGCACGTATCCTGGCATCGTGTGTATTGCTGTCAAGCTACTAGAAGACCCTCTGTATGAGTTGCACGAAGTCTGAATGAGCGTAACGCATGCTTGTATGTATGAATTGTTTTGATGTAAATGTACAATACTACATATCTACAATATAGCTTACCATTACAACGCTGCGACGACCACAGCACCCTACTGCTGCTCGGAATCACGCTTGCGTTTCTTGACAGGGGCGCTTTCAACGACAGCGTTGGTGGAAGCCGGCTTCCTCGCTTGCGCCCGCATCTGCAGATTGCGCTCGCGTTTTACGCACTGGAGGTGTTGTCCATGCGCATCTGCAGTCGAACCTTCATGCTCGTGATACAGACATCTACCGACAACTGTGGGATAGTACTCGGACGACGTCCTGTCGCGCAACTCCATCTGTCGGCAGGCAAGCTCGACGAAGAAGTCCGATGGGTAGAGCTCTTTGTCCGACATGCCCAGATAGGCCCTCGACGCGCACGAGTCCAGGACGAAGGTCCGCAGCTTTGAGTCGATGCCGGTGTGCTCCCAGACATAGTGCACATTTTCGCAGCTGGCGAATATTCAGCTGTCATATCGTGCACGGTTGGAAAGGATGGAGAGTTCATCAATCACCTCGTTCATCATGCGCTTATCCAAAAGCATGTCGCCCGCGACATACAGTCGGATCAATTCACTGATCTCGTGGTCCAGCGTCTGTTCTTCAAAGTCGTCCCACTCAATGGTTGGGTCTAAGCCCAAAGGCACGAGATCAAGATCTATCTTGTGCTCGTACTTCCAGTGAACATACAGTGTCATGGTCGACGGTTCGACACTTTCGACAGGAACCTCTTTCTTCTCATCTTTCTGCCACGCTTTTGAACAAGCCTTCACGAAGAAGTCCGAGTCGCGACATAGTCTGTCTTTGTGGACGAGGAAGGGAGCTCTCTCAGGTCCGGCGAGGACGGTGAAGACGTTGGAGTAGTCTGGTCTGCTCAATCATTAGAGATGCGCTTGGATGCGGCGGGACATTGACCTGCAGTACGCGTGCTGGCGTCGCGACTTTGGAGGCCGCCTGAGTTGAGCCCTGCTTTGGGGCAGCAGCTGACACGGCTACGGCTTTCGAAGCGGACGCCATAGTTTGTAGGCTGCTCGGGGGTGGTGATGCAAGTATGTTGATGAAGCCTTCAAGCTCGAGTCGAAACGAGGTGCATCGCGCCAAGCGATCGCGTCAACACGTGACATGAAAAGCCCCAACGTGTTGGTGTGGTATATGCATTGGATACCTCTAGCGAGTGGGAGGCGATGTCCAGTGAGTTCCCGAAAGACCAGATCTTGTCCAAGGTCCGGATACGAATGTTTCGCAGAGCGTTCAACACTTGGTTCGCCAAACCCACGAAACCGGCCTTGTACATAGTTCGGTGCTGACCGCAAACTGTAATGCTTAAGATCCTAGCTGGATTCGACGGAACCCCATTTGCTTCGAGGCGGTGACCTTGGCGTCTTTCCAGAAGTGTTCGCGTCGTATGGCATCGAGGAAGTCTGCATCTGAATTCTTGCCCAATGGCCGCGAAATCTCGGCAGTATCTCTCAGCGTCGAATGAAAAACTCCGCGTATTGCATTGTTTTGCGAAAGAAAGTCTCGTACCTGCTGCTGTGACTTGCCTTCCAGCCTCTCCCTCAGGAGGATCGTGGCGTGAGACGTATCCGGTTGATCGGGTTTGTAGAGGTGGAGACGAGCCACTGCCAACTGGTGTTGACCAGTTGTGCCCTTGTAGTCAAGCTTCTCAACGTGCCCAATAAAACGGCGGTACAACTTTGCATCAGTATGAGGGTATCTGCCAGCACCTAGGTCTCTGCAGAGCACAACAATCGCTGGCCAAAATGACATGGAGTACCACATTGGGAGTCCCAGGTCTTCCCACGCTCCAGTCTGTGACCGTCGGCGAATTTCGGGTGACAATGATTGCATTGCAGACTTGTACGATGTGGCACGTTCTTGAAGCGTCGTGAAGAACAGTTTCAAGGCTTCATCAGCTTTCTTGTTGGAGGCGTTCTGCAATCTCGTTTCGATGAGCATGCGGAATAGCGAGTTGCGCCAGAGCGCTCCACGCTCTGCCCTCTCGTGAGCCGTTCCAAGGGTTTCTCGGGAAAGATCCGCCTTGATCCAGTCCATGATCAAGTCTTCCAAGCCTTCCATGACAGCAAAATGGCAAATCCATTGCGTGGCTTCAGGATCGGTCAGCACCAGCTGCAGCCATACTTCCTCTCGACTCCAGAGGTAGCCAAGTAGAGGAGCAGCTACAGGTTTCTTCTTCATCAGCAGTACACGATCGGCATGACTAGGCACCTGCTGGATCTGCTTGAAATATGCTTGAAGGCAGACCCTGATCAGACCCAAAGAAGCATCATCTTCCTGAATATTCGCTTGCAGCAAGTCGACAGGATGGACATGGTCTTCTTCGATCTGGCGTTGTGTTGCAATTGCCACTGCTGAGAGTGGGCCACGCAGCTGAGCCATGTACTGTTCTGCGTTCGGTACCCGGTTCCAACGCTCAGGGTCATCGCCGCGGGTGTTGAATGGCCTGTGCACTCGTGGACCAAAGCGTGGTCTCGAAGCATTGTCAGTGTGGTGGTGGTCCGGTTTTTGTGAGCCTGAAGTCAGATAGCGGACGCAGATGCGATGGCCAGGATGGGAAGATAGCCTCTCAGCCCGGACGACCGTGTGGACTGCCCTTGATGGCAACATCATTTCTGTTCCGTATACGCCGTGCACAAAGACGGTCAGATATCGGCGTCGTCACCACAACATCACCATGATCCAGCATTAGCAGGTGGAGTATGTGTGTATGTGTATGTGTAGTAGTGGACCGTTGAACTCGGAAGTCGAGCCTCCGTGCGGAATTGACGCGCCTGCCAAGACCGAGCAGACCAGCCTCTCCCTGAAGGAGGTCGTGGCGTGAGAACTATCCGGTTAGTGGAAGATCATCGCGGCGGCTGGGCTAGCGCCAGTTCCTAGACCTCGATTCGTCCCGGTCGATGTCGCAGGACATTTTGGCCGACGCTTGGGATTGCACTTTGCCTTGTAAGTCGCTAGCGTAGTGCTTTGCACACACGGAGTTGCGGTCGCGCGTCTCGAATTCCAAATGATCTAGATTCAAGTAATGCCTCGGGCCTGAGAAGTCGTTGCATAGCGTAGACGCTCGAACGCTATGATCTTCCCTCATCGAAGAGCGACTTTCCACCTCGAGCCGGCCGGGAGCTGCCTACCAGCGAGATAGCGTGATAGCTGCATCTGAATGGAGGTATCCTTACCACAGACCTCACCATGAAACTTAATGGCCTTTTTCGCCTGTACTGTGCATATCTGTCCTCTTCCGGCATCCGACTGGGGGACGCAGAGACTTGTATAGCCTCGCGGGACTCTGCCAACAAGCTGGCGAAGCTTTCGGAGCTCGACTGGCCTTCCCTAATACCTTTCTCGGATGAGAAGTAATCTACGATATGATTTTCGCCGTTATACTTCGGAAACATGTCTTCGTGGCGCTCCTCGGGCCGATGGCCACACTCTCTCTAGAGAACTTTGCAGGTCTCCGCGTACTCTCTAGGTTGCCTGCCGGCGAGAATTCTCCCCTTCCTCTTCGGTTAGAAAGCGACTTGCAGGTCCGCGCTCGAAATCGGTAGTCTGCTGCCTTCCTGCTGCACCTAGACTATATCCAGTCGGTGACAGTATGTTAAACGACTCGCCGTTGTCGAACCTAGGCCTAGGACTCGCAGTTCCACGCTCGAAGTCGGTAGGCTGCCAAAGGGCGACATCCAGCTCGCCGAAGCTGTTGTCGGAGTTACCAAGCGATGGACTTGCTCCTATTAGGTTCGCCACCAGATAACGCACCACATTCTAACCCATTCTTCACATGCCTAATGTCCTTCTCGCCCGATTCGACCTTGGAAGGATGCTTCCTGTTGTGAAGCGGAGGTGGGCGTTGTAAGGAGATCTACGATGACTAGACGAGAGCGCTTCGCGGGCGGCTCACCATTATTAGTAGGGACTTGGAAGGATTAGCGTTACATATTCTCGACGACAGAAGCTGCCCTCGCCAGATATGTGCCAACGATTGAAAAGTGGGAGGCGTTTAGGCCTAACATCGTAGGCACGATGACCATATATCTTTGCCAAGTCATGACACCTACATTGTCAAAGTCGCACCTTTTTCGAAAGTAACGGGCATTTTTGGAATCAGCTCGCCGATGCGATTTTACCAATCAGTGTCTGAAGTCAAAAGAGATCTTTCTCGTCCATGCCAAGACTCGTACCACGGCCATTTACAACTCGATACTTTATTAGGGAGAAATCTGGCGGTAGAACCTTAGCGCATCCCGCGAAAGCTTCCAGGCCGAAACCCTCCTTTAGCCGTCTTATCGACGAAATTATTAGCTTTTTAGGTTTGCCCCGTCGAGGTTGATATAACGGTAAATATATCGACGGGATTGGAGCACGGCTGTCAGCCACCGCCTAAAAGTGCTGCAGTGTACTCAGACTCTCCCACGGCTGCTCTACGCGAATACAATTGAACAATCACACACGAGGCCGGCCGTCGTCGAGTCTGAAATCTGAGACTAAGTTTTCACCGCTATGGATAGAACAACGAGTCAACTACCAGTGTGCATGACACACCACACCTCCAGCATCTCCGTGCCACCTAGCGTTCTCCGCCACGGTCCCGAGAGATGGGCCAATAGTTTGAACATCCCCGAGCGTAGAGCAATTCAAAATTTACTCCATATGTGCTTTCGAGCCATGGTCTGCAACAGGCAAGGTTGGCGCCTACATGGACGAACGTGCAGCCGGGAGCTATGGGTTGTCTATGGGTCACCCAAACGCCTCGACTCATGCAGTCCTCGAGTTTGTGCTTGCGCAGAGCATGGCGTCAGCAGCATATATGGATTGGAACATCGAAGCAATAGGCTTATAAGGATGAAGCCTCGCCAGCGGTAAGTCTCTATCTCAACCTCGCTTCTACTCTTTAAGGATGCATCGTTTACTTAACCTGTCCTTGATGGCGCTCTGGGCCGTCGCAGCCCCTCTGGACAGCCGAGTAGCTAGACCTTCTATTACCATCGCCAATGGAACTGTTGTCGGCTCAACTACTGGCGTTGTCGACTCCTTCCGGGGTATCCCTTACGCAGAACCACCACTTGGCGAGCTCCGCCTGCGTCCACCACAAAGCAGGAACACCTCGTTCGGCACCATCAGCGACAACCCTTTGACTCGAGCCTGCCCGCAGTTCTATACTTCTATCAACTCAGGAAATCTCCCAAAATATGCCATTTCAGTCCTATCCAATACGCCCCTCGTCCAAGCCGTGACAGACGCGGGTGAGGACTGCCTCACTATCAACGTACAGCGACCTTCAACAGCGTCGGCTTCTTCTAAGCTGCCCGTTGTGTTTTGGATCTACGGAGGCGCATTTGAGTTTGGCTCAACACAGACTTATGACGGCACGACGTTCGTCAGTAAGAGCATTCAGCTGGGCGCTCCAGTGCTCTACGTTTCCGTCAACTACAGGTAAGCTTGATCGTTTCGTCGCATTGTCTGTCCTCGCTCACCTTTTTGGCATAGACTCGGAGGTTTCGGTTTCCTTGCAGGCAGTAGTCTTGCGAAGGAAGGATCCACAAATCTCGGACTGCGTGATCAGCGTCTCGGCCTCCAATGGGTTCAAGAGAACATAGCCGCTTTCGGAGGTGATCCGGACAAGGTGACCTTATGGGGTAGGTATCAGTAGCTCCCTCGACTCGCAAGTCCTGCTAACAACTATCTAGGCGAGTCGGCCGGCTCATTCTCAGCAGTTGACCAAACAGTCATCAACAATGGCGACAACACGTACAAGGGCAAGGCTCTCTTCCGCGGTGCGATCATGGACTCTGGATCTATCGTGCCGGCCAACAATGTCACGACGCCAAAAGCACAAACTGTCTATGAGACTGTCGTTGCCAGCGCCGGCTGCAGCTCTTCGACCGATACACTAGCTTGCCTTCGGAGAGTAGAATACACAACCTTCTTGAACGCTGTCAACTCTGTACCTAGTGTTTCTAGCTACAGGTCGGTCGATTTTGCCTACCTACCCAGACCAGATGCGGGCGACAACTTCTTCTCACGCTCTCCAGATCTCTCAGTGGCCAGCGGAGCCTTTACCAAGGTGCCTATCATCATTGGAGACCAGCAAGACGAAGGAACACTATTCAGCTTGGCCCAGAGCAACATCACTACCAATGCTCAGCTGGTCCAATACCTCGCCTCCTACTTCCCAACGAACCCGAATGCTGTTGCAGATATCGCAGGGCTGGCTGCTACTTATCCTGACCAGCCCTTGTTGGGCCAACCAGCTGGGAGCCCCTTCAATACTGGCTCGCTCAACAACATATACCCACAGTACAAGAGGTTAGCTGCCATTCTTGGAGACATCACCTTCACGCTTGCGCGTCGCAATTATCTGAATTTGGTTGCTTCACAAGTCCCCGCCTGGAGTTACTTGAGCACTTACTTTGCGGGCACGCCAGTGCTTGGTACCCTCCACGCTACTGACATTGTGGTCGACTATATCACACCGGGCATCTCTCAGCAGTCGGTGCTGACATACTACATCTCTTTTGTCAATAAATTGGATCCGAACGCCTTGACTACGGCTGCGCCACTGATTACCTGGCCGAAGTGGACGCCAAGCTCGCCGAAACTCGTCAACTTTGCCGCTCTCGGCAATAGCTTGATCCTGGACAGCTTCAGACAAGCATCGTCAGACTATTTGGCGGCGAAGTCAGATGCGTTCCGGCTTTGAGGTTGTGATGTCGCAATGAGACTTCAGTCTGCATACATCGCAGAGCTGAGTACGCCGGGAAAGACTGTCTCACAAAATCTTGATTGGCAGTACTTCGCAAACGTCAGTATGGCGCCATTAAGCAATTGCATTCAGTGTAGTCGCTGCAAGCGTTGCGGAGGCTGAGTGGAGGCTTATAGGGCTGTGACGTTCTTGGGTGGCTAATGGAGTATGAGGGCACTCGTTGCACTGGGATCACTGACACATCCGAAACTGCGAGTGTTTCGGCTGATGTTGTGTCTATGAGGTCGATCAAATGCTTCGAGAAACCATCACGAAGATTAGGTAGCTTCATGATGTCGGGTGTGCTTTGGTCTTATTGGATAGCATTGGCCTGTCAGAGCTATCTATGCAGTCAATTGAATGGACGAAGTGATCGCCGAGAGTCAACTCAGTCAAGTCTTCAGTGTCTTGCTGACCGGTGAAGATTCCTTTCGTGCTGTCCTGGCGAGCCTGGCTGTGTAACGTAAAGAGCTTGGCGCGATGCCAAGACACGGGAGGAGCCAACATGGTTGAGACGTTCATTCAAGCAAGATCATGTCTTGTACTATTTTACATCCTTGGGAGCCTATGGGCAGTGAAAGACCACGAATGCGAGCAGATCTAAGAGCTCCTCAATCGGCTGAGACATGGATACCGCGCCTCCTCGTCCTGAAAGAAGCAGCTGAGCGCCTAGCGGTCCAGAGACAAGCGGTCCCGTGCAGCCATCCGACACGCGATTTGCGACAGGTCCTCAACGGCAGGTTTCGCTTTGCACGGTCACCGCTCGGTTCATGGTGAAAAGAGAATGTTATGCCAATACAGTACGTGGGCCTCTGGCCAGTATGCCAGTCGGCCTTTCAATGGCAGTATAGCATACATGATGGGTGCATGCGACCTTGTTGTTCGTCACAAAGGTGGGTTTCTTCAACATTGTCAGTCGACAGCGTCGCACAAGCTATCCCAGCATGCAGGCGGAACTTCGGTCTCGTTCTGGATCCTTCTGCAGCCACGCAAACGAGCAGGCTGCGGCAAACCGACCAAGCACCTTGTACTGATTGGCGTGATATCAGATTGTAACGCCGCGCTTTGTCTAGACCTTGCACGTTCGCGAGAAACTGGGTTCGATCAAAGCAGCTACAGGTTTGTGCAGGACATGCATGTGAAAGACGCATCTGAACGCCAACGTCACTTCATCAAAACATCCTCTCCCGCAAGGAACCTTGAGTTCACATCCAACCACTTCTTCATCTTGCACCTCACTTCCTGAGCATTACCCCCACCTCCACATCTGCCCAACATGCCAACGCCAATCTCGGACCGCTACCGCCGTTACAAGGCAGGCACCACGAAGATCACCGGATGGCTCAAGACCGCTGCGAAAGGCTGCAGTGATATCGGACAGTCATTGGCCAACCTCTGCGTCGCTGATGATGATGCTGGTGCGACTCGAGGCAGCATGACGGCGCAAGATCTCGTTCGTCTGGCTACTGTCATTGCCACATCCACTCAACCAAAAGTCGAAATACCGCTCGAGATCTTGGTGGTCGTCGAGGACGTCATTGAAGGGCGCCAGGCGAGCGCTGACTGGTAAGTCGAGCAACGTCGTGGTACGAGAGTGTTGCACGGTGCTGCGCGCATCCAGCGCAGACGAACACACCATCGGCGTAACCTAAGAGAGTGTGGATTATACTAATACATCTTCAGGTATGCCGGAACCGACCACGGCGTGGATGGCGAGACCGAGAAAGCCAATCAACGTCACCGCAAGTTCATCGAAGTGCTCAAGAAAGTTCACTCGGTCTTGAAAGAGAAGTACGTAGCGAGGCTGCCCAAGTCTTACAAGAAGAAGCCCGAGAAGATCGAGCTGGACAAGGCGGCGATCTTAGACAACATCTACGAATATCTCGACCTCGAAGATCCCAAAACGCCCACAACAATACCCTCTCCTCGACGAGTTGCCCGTTCGGTGCCTCGTCGTGCTGCTCCACGCCAGGGAGGCGAGCAGAGCTTGTTGCAGGATCTCTAAGAGGTCGACAAAGTCTTTGCTCTTTGGTGCTTCTTTAAGGATCAATACGACTCCTGCAGTTTCCTCAAAGACGCATGGCAGGAGTACAAAGATGGCAAGCTGAGCTTCACCACGATCTGTCAGGTCAGACACGCACTCCCTTCCGCGTTGTCCTCCAGATACTGACGCTGAACAGGTCACCGATACGGCTTTCATGCTGATGGAGAAGGCGAATACTTCACTCACGGCACACTATCCCGACTTCAAGGACATGGACGGCGTCAACGGGTTCCTCGGCTTCACCATGATGCCACTTGGTGGCCACATCACTGTAGTGGCATTCCAGGGAAAGAAAGGTATGCACAGATGTCGAATCCAAACCGGCGCTCCAAGAGCTCTTCTGCACTCGTGCCTCTGGAATCATGCACGAATTCCGCGAGGCATTGTGCCGCCCGGAAGACTACAACAGCTACCCCGAAGAGGCCCGCAACATCTCCCACCAGTTCTCAGTAGCACTGCGGGTTCTGGCACCGGAGTTGCGGCTTCTTGCCGTGTCAGACGATTCGGAAGGCGACATGGACAAGCACACCGCGCACGTGCACGAGGACATGTTCCTTCGCCATCTAGTTAGGCTTGTCAAGGATGCCACCCTATCACCATGGCTCGTAACGGCCTGCCAAGCATACATGCACATCTACGATGTGTTGGGTGTGGAGGTTCCTCATGGTCAGACGGTGCTGCACGACGAGGCCTCCTGGCTTTCCAAATCGATGACAGACCATATGCATCACATGTCGTCGCTCCAGGACCGACAAACGACTCCCCTCATCAATTTCTTCCGCGGACATCTTCTGGCTAATGTTGATGAGGATGTAGTGCAGCTTCTTCACAAAGACTTCTTGGTTAAGGAGCGCAAAGTCTGCCCTCCTGACTTCCGGATGCGAAAGCTGCTACCGGTGACATGCGGCTCTCTCTTGTTCATGACCCAGCAGAGCTGCCACATCTTCGGCGTCTTGGACTGCAACGCCGGCTTCAACGTTCTTGCCGCTGCATATCTGTACAAAGCAGCACGTCTGGCCGGCGTTCTCGACGCGGAGTGGGAAGATATGGACTGGCTGCTCAGGCAACATGATCGGTTGATGTAAGTGTCTTATTGGCCGTCATCTGGTGTACTGAACCACTGCTAATACACTCACTATAGGATACCCGTCGGCAAGACCTCTCAGCCTCTCGAAGCGTTCGCAAAGCATTACCTGTTGGCGCTTGGCAGGAACCCCGCCGCTACGTATACCTACAGGCGGTATACACGCAGCGACACTGCGAACCCTGCTTTCCAATACGCGGATATCCCGACACCGCAGCAAGTTAAGGAGAGCGCTCGTCTGTTGGGTGCAAGTGGCTGCTCTCCTTACATCCGTCATATGGCCGAAGAGTCAAAGAACAATAAGGCTTATACCAGCGACGACTCGCCCTGGAACGGTCTGCAAGAACTTGTGTTGCACAAAGTCGCGAACGACATCTTGGAGAAAGAGCCTGCGGGTGTAGCAGCGGCTAATCAAGGCAAGGTCAACTCCAATAAGATGACTGCGGTGCAACTTCTGGCCGCTTTCAAGCAGATGCTCAAGGACGACGAGCCGAACTTCCGGTTCGACTACTTTGGCTTCCTGCGTTCTTGCTCGGACTTGATGGCCGCTGTCCTTACGACGTGCGAGCCTGCTGGCGATCATGACGTGCAGGCTGCGTTTCGGTTCGTAAACCTCATCCTATGGGAAGCCGCGAGCACGGAAAAGAAGGGCAACGCCCTCAGCCTGCAACAGACTATGCTCTTCCGCTGCGGCAGTCTACTAGCCACTCACATCAACCGCGTCGGAACCGACGCTGCTTCCTTACGTTCCCGCGATGCCCAGTTGGAGGTGACGACGCCTTCCGACAACTCCTTGGAAGCTCTGCTGGGCCCAATCCCGCGTATGAGCGAGGGAATCTTCCGTGAGCTGGCACACACCGTGAGAGTCCAGACGGACGTGGAATTGGCTGTGGACTCCGCGACCAAGGTCATGACAATCCATGTCGCACACGTCAAGACCAAGAAGGAGATGGTGCGCTTCCTGCAAGACTTGTGGGGCTCGGGACCTGTGACTGGGAAGCCGAAGAAGGGTTTGGGGTGGATCAAGACCATTGCGGAGCCTGTGGCGACGGGTGGCGATGGTGAGGAGGAGACAGCGAACGAGCGTGGGATCGAGGAGATTGCGAGGTATTTGACGGATGGTCTGCTGGATCTCGCCGCGGACAGTAAGACGGGAGACAGGAGAGTGAGGGAGGAGGCTCGGAAGGCGTTGGGGAGAGTCATGCGAGACGTCACGCGCGATGCGTTTCCAAAGCCGATGAAGAAGTGAGGTGGGTTGAAGTCGACGGCGCAGCACGCGGCGGATGATAGCATACTGGTATTGAAGATGCGTAAAGGGAACAGCATGACCATCAATTTTCTTGGCACTCTGCTACTGTTGACTCGTTTCCGGCTTGCAATGGCTCACCGGTAGGCCTTGTCCTTGGGTGCTGGCGAGCTGAACACAACGAATTTCAAGCCAGTCAACATATCTCTCAGCTAATCTGCCACCTTTCAGCGTTCACAAGTGGACCACGTCCGCACACTATCGGAGCCGACTTTGATTCTCGGCCGGCTTTGTGCCCTAGCAGATGACGGTCGAGACACAATCCACCGTGTATGGAGAACGGTACGGGCTTTGACAGTCTGTACACAGTATTGTCTCAGACGAAACTTCACGTTTGATCTCCTGGACCAGAATCAGGACTCACAGCCGTTGAAGATATTTCCGTTGCCATCCTTCCAGTAGGCGCAAGGTCGGCAGTCGTCGTACACCTCGTTCGTGTTCATCTTGGTACAAGCTTCGTGGACCACACTGTGACCTGATATATCATTAGCAAGAGGCAAGTCGGCTGAATACGACATTCAGATTCAGGATGGGTAGAGCTTACCCGCGAGGTTGGAGTATTCCACGTTGTTGGCGACCCACACCCCGTTGCCTGCTTGGGCCCATGCATGGGCTCCGCCTGCAAAGGCAAGGCAGATGGAGGCGAGGATGGCAGAAGGATACATCTTGTCGACGGATGGGTGTCCAGAAAAGATGTGATCGGTTTGAAGCTGTCTGGAATATGGAGAATGATGCGCTTTGGGGACTTATGGCGGAGGGACATCATCTCATTCATATATACTTCTACTGTGACTTACTCAATGGCTGTACGTCGGCCTATGACGCCCGTCCGCAGGATTCTTAGCTGAATGGTTCGTAGGATTCAGTTCTACGACGCAGCAAATCGCGCTTTCGCCCAAAGCATCAAGCGAACTTCTTGTGTTGTGCAATCGTGCCGCACAAGACGTTCAGCTGTTCCTCCAACCAGCCAGCCCCGCAAAGCTTTCCAAGCTACATGTACCATACAGCCTGGAAGCCATTCGGGGGCCGCCAAGCTCGTATTTGAACATGCGGAAACACAGATCGACACTGCACGAGAATCCGCCTTGTTGCACATCACTCGAAGTCGAGGCGCCATACTACGACGATCGCTAGTCTTCTTTCCAAGCACGGTACATGCCGGCGTACTATGCGACCTCCCACAGCCTTCCCGTCTCTTCCTCTACACCGCCTCGACCGCTTCCTTTTCCTGTCCGGAAATGCTGCGCCACCTTCAATAGTCTCGTTGTGAAGCTCATGTATCCGACAGGATGATCCGTAGCAGCCTGGGATCTTGCCACACTGTCGGCTAGATCGATCACGTCAACTACTTCACCTCGAGGTCGACAGAAATTCGAGGCACATTCGAAAACGCAAGCAAAGATCCTCCAAAATCATCTCCCAGCTCATTTCTCGCTTGTACAGCCAGCAGGCGATGACCTGCTCGCCCCGTCTCCCAGGGTTGAGTATTCGAGAACACCCATCCAAGACTCCAATGGTCACTCCGCTGCGCCCTTCTCGATCGGCCCATCACGCTTGATATCGAGCGAAAGCACAGTTCAAGCGTCCTCTTAGACCTCAATCTCGACCCTCCAGTCTTCCCTTCCTTCTCGTTGTGCACCTTTCTTTCCAATCGCAAGACTCCATGCATTCATGACAGCCCAACAAAAATAAGCTATAACCCGCAGCGACGAGACCGTTTTCCTCGAGCTTGGATGGTTGGTAGGGCTCGAACGCCGGCGCCAACAACGTCCCACGGCCAAAACAGATCAAAAGCTGTACATAATTCCCGTACAGTATGCCGCTGGACCTTTCATCCTGTCGCACCATTTCTGTGTAGCTTTACTCGTTCTCGAACATCACCGGCAACATCCATCCAAGAATTGCGTTCGTCACCAGCTTGATCGATGGTCCCACTTTCATTACAACCAGGACTCATGACTCTTGAGCCACTGGTCTGTTTACATCGTCTCGGCTTCTATATCAGGCTTATCGAGGCCGAAGCAAGTCGTTGATTGCATCATTAGCATCCCTCCCTTCCTCCCACCATTATGTCAAAAACAAAGGAGCCCGATTGATTGCCTGGCACTTTACCTTCCCCCACTCCTCTCCCAAGCCACGCTCAATGCACCCTGAGACATTGCCACCCTTCCCACCCTACATGTCTAGCTAGCGAAGCGAGGGATTTTGTCGTGAGATTCAGTCATTGTATCTTCTACAAGTATACATCGTCCCCACCCCTCACTGTCCAGGTTCAAACATACATACATACAAATCATCATCCTCCCCTCCCAGACCCGCGTCATCATGAAGCTCCGCCACTCAACCGCCAAGCCCTCATCGGCAGATTCTGCAATTGCAGCGCTTTGGGTTTAATGAAACCCCAGAACGTCACGATCCCAAAGACGACGCAGAGGATGTTGACGATGTAGTAACCTGCACAGCACCGAAGTCAGCGACCATCCATCAAACGGCGATAACCTTTATCGCAACCCCGGCCTCAAAGCATGCCAAACAGGTGATCACCAGGCATTGCAATGAGCAGGGGGGTTTTTACCCACGTACCGTCTCGCTGTACCTCACACACCCCCCCACCATCCAAACACCGATGCTTCTCCGCCTCCAACGCGCACGAGAAAGCCTGCGTGACGAGCGGACCTTTCAAGTCCCCCAGCCCACCTACACCTAACTTCCCATCCGTCGGAGGCAAGCAAGTAGCAACCGTAAACATATCCACAAACTTCAGCACGAAAAACCTCGGAAACGTTCCCCCCAAATTGCTAACCCTAAATAAGAAAAACCAAAATCAGCAACCATATCCCGGAAAAGCTCGCGGCCCTCCCAGCAGGCAAAGTATGGAGTAGGGTAGGGTAGGGATATAACTCACGTAGCAAGCAGCGTCATATACGTCCCCCCAATCACCGGATCCGCAATCTTAGCATGAAACGCACTGATACTAACAAACATGACCGTGCTCATGAAAGTAGAGAAGACGTGCTCCACGATCACCACCCCTAGATACCAACCCGTCGTTCCTCCTGCTGGGAAAGCCTGCGGAAAAGCGCAAGTCAGCAAGAGCCAGTTTGGATTCTCGTCTTCTCATATTCCAATGCGGTGTCAAAGAAAGTCGCTCGCTTAGACTTGAACTTACCATAACAACCAGTTGCGCGAAAACCGCCGCCACAAGCCGTCCAACAAACGCATAACTCCAGACTGTCACGGGTCGGTATTGCTCCGACCATTTCCCCGCGTAGTAACCCAATCCGATTTCAAAGGGAAAATCAATAAGAACAGTCAACGCGAGATCTTCTTGGGAGAAACCCTTGTCGAGGAGTTTGAGGTTGGTAACCGCGTCGTTGGCTTGGAAGCCGATCTTTGCTATGAGGTGGATGAGGATGAAAACCTGGATATTCCTCAACCGTAAGATCCCGCCCATGGTTTTGTAGACACCCCATACCCCTTCGCCAACTTTATGCACCTCTTTATCCTCCTTCTTCAACAACGCCAGGCCGAGAGTAACAGCCAGGTAGGCGAGGCCCCAGAATTGGAGATACCCACCCAACGTCAAAAGTCCCGTAGCTGCTGGGGTGGACCGGAAATATTTATTCGTGAAATCCGGACTCGACAACGCGAGGAAAACGGTGTAGGAGAGAAAGTGTCCGCCCGTAAGTCCCACAGTCTGCGCGGTCGAGGCGTAGGAGAGATTCGTGGGTGATAATAGAGTCAATGCCCACCCATCCACAGCAATATCCTGCGTAGCACACATAAACACCAACCCAAACCACCACCCAGTAAACCCCCACACCCCCCCTCCCCCCACCGCCCCCGCAGCTTCCATCATCCCCTCCGCGTGCGCACCTAACCACAACATCCCCACTCCCGATAGAGCTTGGATAGGCAGGATCCAACTCTTTCTCCTCCCCACCCTTGGACTCCAGATCGCGTCGACGATGGGGGACCAGAGGAGTTTGAGGGAGTAGGGGTATGAGGCTAGACTGTAGATCCCGATTTGGGAGTACGAGAGGTGTTGTTTTAGGAGGAAGGGGACGGAGCCGCCTGCTAGGCCCATGGGGATACCTTGGAGGAAGTAGAGGAGTACCAGTAGTAAGAAATTCCTACGGTCTTGGACGGGGAGTTCGAAGAAACCTTTACTGTTGTCTTGTCCATCTGCGCCGTGTTTTTCTGACGGAGTCTCGGGTGCATCGTCTAAGGTGAAAGAGGAGCGGGACATGAGGCGCGCGGTTTGCGAGGCGCTGTCTTCGGGGGCGTCCAGAGGACTGTGATGTTTTTGCCGCTCCCTGAATGAGCCGTTCATCTCGGAGGTGGGTGTGGTTGGTGTTGCGGAGGAGGAGGTAGTGGAGGCTGAGGAGCCGTTGGGTTGGCGGCGGTGGGTGCTGCGGGAGCGGGACTTTTTTGTTGGCATCGAGGAGGTGGAGAGGCGTGGGAGCTCGATCTGAGATCCGTAGTCGTGGTAGTCGGAGGAGTTACTCCGTTGTTGGTATCGTGGGTTGTGGTGGAGGGGTAGGAAGGGGTTGGCGTGTGTGGGATCGCCCATGCGGGTTGCTGGGTTTTGGTGTATGTAACGACTGTCCGCTCGCGTGGCTTTTAGTTTGGCTTCGTTGGTGAAATGTGTCCTCCCACCAGCGCATGCGGATGATTCAAGGTGCGGTGCGTGTGCGGGTGTACCTGCAGCAGCGTGCGGAAGGCGGAAGGCACGATTGTGGGCACGTGATGGCGCGTCGAGACGCGACTTTCTGGCTTCACCTCTTCGTCCTCCTTCTTTCTTACCTTCATTCTCACTACTACCACGTATTCGAGATCTCCCGGCCTGCGTCGTGTCTACCTGCAGAGAGTTCCGACCAGGTCTTTCACCTACTCGTTGACATTCAAATTCAGAGGACTGCAAGATGACCCGCGCAGTGACTGTAGATGAGCAGACCTTCGATTCAACATGGTCCGGCTTCCCGTACGTCGAGCAATATCGCGACGGCTAGTCAGACGACTGAAGCAGCATCTAGGCCCAACTACTGCGACGTGTATACCGTGCTTGCCGGCCTCCATCGGTCCTCTATCGTAGTCCACAAGGATATACTCTGTGCCGGATCCGACTACTTCACCCTAGCATGCGGGAGAGCCTGGCAGTTCGGTGGCGGGCACAGACCCGTAGTAGTAGCAGAGGTCGAGCCGGAGACCATGAGGATGTACGTGCGTTGGAAATACACCCGCAAGATCGATTACAGCATTTGGCCTCTGCCGGACAACGGCAAGGCCGGTAAGGGGATGGTAAGGTACTGGATTTCCGATATGATGCGCGCTCTGCTCTGCTTGTACGTGGCCTGTGATCTATTTCTGGACGACGAAGCCAAGAATGCTACGAGGAAGGAGATTATGGCTTTATCCAATCAATGGAAGAAGGGCTGTATCTTCAGTCGTATCGAGTTCCTCGAGTACGTATGGAAACATACAAAGCCCGATACACCTCTACGAAACTATGTACTGGACTCGTGTGCTGCGAAGGGGAAGCTAGGGGATTTTGGGGACGATCACGAGGAACCTCCGCATGGTTTCTTCCGCGAGCTTGTTGAGTGATATACTGTGATCGGCGATCAGCGCGCTTCTGTAACCGGCGAGGTTGAAGATCAAGGAGCTCACTTTGCACAGGATCGTAAGCGAGCAGATGTGGTAGCCCAACAAACCCTCGACTCCGAGCGACAGCGGGATAGCCTCTCTCGAGCCTCCACAAAACGACCGAGATCGGTATCCGCAAGTGAGCACCATGCAGATGGCCGAGATGAGCATGTTCGGACTGCTCAACCGGGTCGAACATTGGGACGTAGTGTTGAGGCACGACCAACTCCGAAGCCTACAGCGGCTCCTGGACCTAGGCGACCTCGCATCATGTGGTGCTCTCGGCGGAATATGCACTTCGTTCACAGCGGGTCAAGTTGTCAAGTTGAGCAGAAATTCTGTGGCCAATGCTCGGGCAATCCAAGGCCCGCGCTCTCGTGGTTGACGACACTGCAATCTGCCATGCGTTGAGGAGCCCATCCGTTAACGTCAACCCGCAACGGCCATGTTAGAGAACGTCTGCCTGCAATCTGCGGGCCGGAGTTCCACATGGCCCTGTCAATACTGGCGGGCTTCCTGGAGACGCCTGTCATGATTATCAGCTCTGATACGAGGAAGCGGGAATGTACACTCGTCAGGCTATGCTCAGGAGCGGGAGGTAACTTCAAGCTAACGACATAGCTGCCTGTAGGTATCATCGCGGCCTCATGCGAAGCGCTTCTGGGACCTCTCGGCTTGCGATCCGCGCGACGATTGCATCTCTACGAAAATTCTCTCGTCCTGATCGCTGTCCTTAGGTACTCTACTGACGTCTGCTGAGGCTATATCTGATCCCTGGAGTGTAACTTATGCGGGACTCTCGGTACAGCCTTTGGCAAATTGTGGATATTGTTGGGGCGAAGTCTGAATTGTTTTTCAGCCGCATCCTTCTGCCCTGCCGATAAGTGCGAACCAGATGCCCTTGCTTGAAGTCAAACTTGTTCCCAACCTTACTCAGAGCTGCGGAATCATAACAGATAACAGACTCGCAATTTCTCGAGTCATCCTCCCCGACAACCCTTCACCATGAAGCTCATATCACCGAAGCAAAAACTCGACACTTCCTACCACCTTCGCCGAACAATTGCTCTCCATGCCGGCTTCCTTGTCATCGTCGCAATCATCTTCCCGGCCATGATCCTCTTCGCCGGCTTTACAGGCACTGCCCACCACTTGGACGACACAAACGGCATGCTCTGCTTCTCAGATGGCAGTGCGCATCTCTTCGGCAAAGGAGTGACACCTCTACGTGCGCAGGCTTGGGACCCTTCCTTGTTCTTAAGCATCACGCTAGGATTCGGCAGCTTAACGTTTCCGGCTGCGAAAGGCATAGACATCGCATGGGATCTCCTGGTCGGAAGAGGCGGCCAGCTGTGTTTGACGGCACTGACGTACCCGCTGGCACGTAGGGTCTTGCTGTTGTATGTTGAAAGGAAAGCAACGTCGTTCCGCCTGTTCAGCTCCGTCGCTTTCGGTGGTGTGTCAGTATCATCGTTGTATGCGCTATCACCGCACAGACGCAGAGCTAGCAAGAGCCCTCACGACTGGATGAGCACTTGGCTGTATGCCGCCCTGGCACTGATGTCATTATACATCCTCGCCTTCCCGACATTGGTATCCATCATGAGCGGCTATCAGTCAAAATTGACACCTTACGCCAAGGATCCGGATGACCCGAACAATCTACTGCCTGTCCACGATCTGAGGATCCCGCACTTGGTGGTACTTGACGGTCAGCGTCTTGGTCTGGGTAATCACTTTCCTGTTGAGTCTACCTCTCCTGGTGTGAGCGACGCGCGAACTGTCGGCAACTGTAAGTGGCTTTTCCACAAGCGGCGATTACCTCAAGCGTGGCTAACCCCAATGTCAGATGCCGACGCAGTACGATTCCTCGACTCATATCTCGTCACAGATGGCAATCTCGACTTCCCAGTGTCGCAAGGGATAAACTATGAAATGAGATGGGAGAAGCAGAACGGCATCACCTATGTTCCCCCCGAGAATCAGGTATATGATAACCAGGCCAACAACATCTCTTCTGGCGTTTCTTTTTCGTTCTTGTCAAACGCTACTTCCCTCGAGGCAGTATGGAGCAACATCACTTTACAAGCCTATATCAACCGCACGGCTTACCTCTCCCCACCACCACTTGACATTGTGTATAATGACCCAGACCTCATCAGCAGGGATGCCGAGCAATACCTCTGGGCCGGCGACACTATGTACAATCGCTCGTGGCTACTGACGTCCACGGTGTGCCAGCCGAGCAGCGGCTACCAGTGGGGCTTCTCCGGCGGAATGCTCTTGTTGTTTGCATGCGTAACTGCGTTGTACACAGTTCTAGCTGTCAACCTCCACTGGCTCGTGTACCGGCACAGCCGAGCGGATCGGTATGCTCATACATTCAGCGTATATCGCGATATCCTGGACCTGGCCGGAGAGCTGAGGCTGCTACTCGGGGATGAGGTGGACACTCTAAGTGGATCGCAATTAGATGAGCAGGTGCATACTCTTGAGCGAGATGGTAGCGAGATAGCTGTTGAGCTAGATGTACGGGAGCTTGCGTTTTCGCGAGGAGAAGAGATGAAGATTGCCCGGAAGCAAAAGAAAGAGCATAGACAAGCGGTGAAGCTGGCGCAGTTGGGCTCGATCATTCCAGAAAGCAAAGGGAAACAAGATGTGGCTGAAGAAGAGTTGCTCGGGCTTTCTGCTAAAGGGTAGCAGGTCAGTTTAGTGTACGTCAAGGACGAGGCCGATGAAATGGCTCACACACTTGAGGATATAGTATCTGGTCACGCACCTTACGAGGGTAAAAACTTCTAGATCACGGAGCTTCCGGGCATGTGCCAGATGATCCGGGTTTGAGTGAGAGCATCAACAGGGTCATTTGGCGGGGCTTACACCAACGCCCGTACTGATTACAGGTAATCGTAGAAGGACAGATACATTTCTATTTGCAAATATTGTGCTTCATCCAAGCATTGGCACGTGATTTAGCGCATGTCTTGGCGTGCTCGGGCGCGATCTTCTTTTGACCTCACTCCTTCTGCTCAACAACATGCGTACGGTAGGGTACATTTATGGCCATGATACAGGATTGCTAGCGAGTGTTCGCTGCCAGGCTGTAGTGGAGTGCGTCAAGCATGCCACAGCGCAGGATAGCCAGATGCTCGAGCCTCGTCCAAGTACACCAATCATGAGTGCTGCTGTCTGATGAATCACTGCAGATGGTAAGGCAAGGCTGAGGCGCAGTGCAGCCTTGTCTGCCCCTCACTCGGTATAAGAGAACATCAGTTCGGCTTCAGTCGTGCGTAAACTGACAACTACTACCGTTCCCCGGCTTTGACCCTGCCTCCCGTGTGGTTGTAATATAGCGGTGTGACCCACGCAAGGAATCGGCCGCCATGTCCGGCATACCGTACCAACCGCTCGATGCCTCGCGAAAAGAGATCCGGGTCCTGGATTTGCTGCCCGGACGATACAAATCACCTATCAAGTGCCGGTTAAGGACTGTCTAAATCGCGGACAAGACGAATCTACCATACTATGCAGCGCTCTCCTATACTTGGGGAAGCGCCGACAACAGAAGATCCGTTACCGTGTCGATAGCCGACGAGGAATATTCGGTCTCCATTACTCGCAACCTGTTCATGGCACTACGTGGCCTACGGTCCCGGTGGCGAAAGGAGACGTTGTGGGTAGATGCGCTTGGGATCAATCAGAGTGATGATAAAGAAAGAGCGTCGCAAGTTTCGTGCATGGGCGAGGTCTACAAGTTGGCTGCTAGGACCTTCGTCTGGCTAGGCTGTTCGATTGAGCCTGACTCTGCGGTGCATGAAATGCACTCCTTGCACCGGATAGTGCTGCGCTTGGCAGAAGCATTACCTGAAATTCGAAAGGATGTACTCGTTGTCAAGAGCGATTGGAAGCTCGATGACATGCTGGGTTGGGAGTTCCGCGTTGTACCAGGTCTCCAGGGTCTTCACTTTGCGCTTACCGCGGGTTTCCATACGCTCAACCAGGCCTTGAGCTACACTACGCCATCTTGGCCAGACCGCACTTGGGTTATTCAAGAGTTCATTCTAAGCTCCACAGTACACTTTTGCTGGGATCGCAGAAAATTCAGAGCACATCCAGACGTCTTGTCTGACATGCTATTCTTCGAGTGGGACCGGACACACGCTCGAGGACTTCGTGGATTCATCAGTTCTTACACTTACATCACTAGGCCCACCTCCAATCAAGATATCTTGTATGTGGCTCGCTTGGCCTTCGATTCCGAGACAAGTGAACCTCACGATAAAGTCTTTGCTCTTCTGGACGTCATCGCGGGAGAGGCAGCACGTCACATCGTCGTTGACTACTCGGCTCCCTTCTGGGTCACCTGTGCACGGGCTACTTATGCCTCGACCAAACATGGCCGGACTACCTGGCGCGAGCGCGAATACGAATGGAAACAATTGAGGGTCTTAGAAGCCACCACCCTTCAAGCAGATCGTCCGTCATCGTTTCCGAGCTGGGTTGCCGACTTCTCGCGAACGCAACTTTTTCAAGCAAATTATCTTGTACGGGCCGATTTTCGTTGGCCGGGGTCGCACGATCACTTTGACGCGGATCTAAGTACAGATCTTCGTTGTCTTACCACTCATGGTGTTCGTTGCGGGAAGGTAATGACTGTGCTCCCTTTGTACAAGCAAGCCAAACCGCCTGCCCTTGTGGGACACTTCGAGCTGCTCGCTGCCGCGAATATTTCGCCTTCTGACCAAGTAGCGTCTTTCACGAAGTTGCTAGCATCGGCATTACGGGCTCACGAAACTTCAGGAACCTGTACTCGCCCGGAACCGTACGAGCGACTTGCAGAGCTGGAACAGCATCTGAAGCATCAACGTGGAGGCCTTGTGTCCTCGGAAGAGGTGGAAAAGGTGCTGGAGGCTTTCTTATCTTGCTGGAGGTCACAACTCGTTCTGCACCAGAACGCTGATCTTTTTGCCGCTGTGACTCATGGCGTGTAATCAAAGATGATCCTGTCATCCGTTTCAGACTTTACGCATTCAGCGATGTCCAGCTATTCGCTTCCGACGACGGCTACGTTGGCGTCGCGCCTAGCGACATCGAGGTGGGCGATACCATCGTTTTTCTTCGTGGAGCCACGTGGCCCACGTTGCTTTGGCAAACCGAAGGCCGATGGGCTTTTCGAAGCCTTGTATATCTCTGCGGAGTAATGCATGGCGAGCTGCAGGGCGCGGAAGACGAGCCAAGTTGGGAGACGGAGCCATTTGTGCTACATTGAAAGGGGTTCAACGGGGTTGCATATGACAGCTCGCTGGGGCGTCCTCGGTGATCGACGGCAGGACTATCTAGCGTTCTCGGAGGCGGCCGACATCCTTTGGTACCACTATTCAATCGTGCACCATGCTTGAGGACACCCAACACTGCTTGCCGTACTGACATCGCAGCTCATGAATCACGCTCGACAGGACAGAGTCGGCTGTTCCGCATCGCAGGCAGTGCTGTGAATGGCTCGGTTTTCAGTGGTCCATAACAATTGGTTATGGTTATAGTCTAGTTTAGTTCGATAGTTGCCAGCTGGTGGTTTGGTTTAGTTCGATAGCTGCTTATAACTATGGTTAACCGTTCCTAATTAGGAAGCCGTGCCGCCGGCAGCGGCGACGTAGGTATCGACTATATCAACTACATCGTGCTACAGACCGCTATAGGGTCGCTTCTATAGGCGGTACGAACAGTCGCTAACGTTATAAGTATAGCAGCGGCTTATTAGTCTATATTGGGGGCCAAACTGGGGGGGTGGAGGGGGGGTAGGGGGTAGGCAGCGGGGCTGTATAGGCTGCTAAGCTAGAAAGTGGTCTTTACTACGGTCTTGACGGTTCCAATACTAGGATCTAGTAATTGGTCTGGTTTTGACCCTCAAAACCAACCAAACCGAACCATTAACTGCACTGATCGCAAGATGTATCTGCAGCTGCACACAGAACGACCATATTGGAGTAGCAAGCATATAGATCTGGATGGTGGCAGGACCGCCTGAGCCGGTAATCGCCATGGGATTGCCTAAATGAGTTCGGACGCCTCGTTGCATCCACGACACATTGCTGAACCAAGATCTTTGGCTGGATCGATTCTGAACAGCGCCGAATTTGAAAATGCGCATGGGTCTGTATGCGCTCATTACTCGAGTGCTCTGCTTCAAAGCAAATCAACTGCGCACCACGCAGTGTAATTACGTTCCAGTCCAGCACGATGAAGACAGAAGAGAGAGTGGACTCAGTGCTTATTGATGGGAATTCCTCATCGATTGAGAACTGCATAAAACTCAAGAACTCCTTATCCAGCACCCATGTTCCGCCGAAAGCCTCAAGCATGGTCAGCCAACTTCCTCTCTGCTCAGACAGAAGAGAGAGTGAGCTCAGTGCTTGTTGATGGGAATCCCTCATCGGTCAAAAACTGCAAAAACTCAAGCACTCCTTATGCAGCACCCATGTTCGGCCGAATGCCTCACGCAGAGACAGCCGACTTTCTACTTGCTGAAGTTCCAGCTGACAGCCTTAATTTCTGTTGACTCCATCTCGAACGCCTTCGACTCGACGTTCCGTAGCTGCGTGATCATGTCTCAACTGCTAGGACAATTGAAGCCGTTGACCATGGGGTACATGCGATGCAACACCTCATTGATCTCCTGCCCGCGTCCCCAGATGCACGCGAACTTCAGCAGGGTGTCGCCGAAATCGTCTTCTGTGCAGCGATAGTCGCCAAACTCGTCCTGCCCGAACCTGTCCTTGAGCTGGTCTCCGATGTACGCGCAGCCGTTCCCGTTTGCGTAGGTGACTCCGACATATACGGTGTACCACAACAACCTGTTATGCTGCACCGCGCCGCAGCCCTGGGTGTTGGGCGTGGTCCGGGGTCTGTCCCGTTTGGTGATGGGGTTCGCTGCCGTGAAGGTGGCAAGGAGCGCGAGGAGCGTGGTCGTAGTATAGAAGCGGACCATCGTTCCTGTCGTTCGAGATTGAGAGTGTTCTTGGTTCTTGGTAGTTCGTATGGGTGCAGTGTGTAGTGGTGGTTGACGAAGTGTGAGGTGGGATGATGTTGGCGTCAAGGACCACTGTGGATGTTGGTGTGAAGTGGAAGATGATCTTGCAAAGAACGAACCTTGAAATAGTCCGCCAGCTGTCACATGCCGCAGGCAGCAGCAGCCGCAGCAATCAGTGAATGACGGAAGTTCGGCAAGTGAACTGACCTCTGCGGAAGTCACGAGCTTCACATGCGCGGCGTATACGCGCATGCGATCGCGTGAGCAATCTCGCGCCATCACCACCTCCGCACGTGAGCCGCCCAAGCCATAGGGACCATGGCCTTGGGGGTGGGGTTAATTGTGAGGGATTGCGCCGAGTCCTCTCACGAAGCTCGGCCTTCCCAAGTCGAATGCAGGGTCTGTAGGTTGCTTGCTCACTTACTGCTTCGTTCACGTGGCGGTCTGAGCTCATCTTCCAATCGAAGACCCTTCCCATCAGCTCACGGGGTGCAAAGCGCACAAAGTCGCCCGCTCCTTGAACACAAATCGTCTCGGTGACAGGTGATTGCGCGCTGCAATGAGTTATTAGCGAATGCGGGCCAGCTCAGTCACGAGGTTGGTGAAGCTGCAAGATGGTGAGGAGGAAGTTCGATGTGCAGTCGGCAATGGCTAGCAGTGTACTGAGTTCTTTGTCAGCGCTATGGCCTCTATAGTAGTCAATCAATTTTTCATAAACGCTTGCTTTGCGCGCAGATCCGTCAAGACCAATAAACACGTCCCATCCATTCAGACTGCCGAGTACAGCCTTCATCAACGATCGTGAAACGGTCAGAGCCCGTGCCTTCCTTCAGACCGCACTCCAAAACCTTTCACACCGCTGCTGAAGCAGCGGGTATGGACCCTACCACGCCGCCAAAAGCTCCAACGCCATCTGCGGTCTGTGTCAGGGATCCCACGGCTGAGGCCGCCGTCCCAGCAAGCGTCACGCAAGTTGAGAAAATGGGCGTCGCAGTACTGAGCAGCGTGAAGACGCCCGAGAGGTCGGACGCAGCTGCAATTCCACCAAAAGCGTCCAGCTCCGCGGCGAGATTGACCTCAAACTCGATGCCCAGCTGCGCATTGTCGTCTCCGCAAATCCCTCCTTCGGGAGTACCTTGAGCGCTGGCGTCGAGTGTGAACTCCGGGGCTACGAGTTTGAGACCAGCGCTCAAGCCCTTGCCGACGATTTCTGCGTCGATTTCGATCCGGATCTCAGGTCCGACACTTCCGCTGATGGAGACACTTGCGTCGAGGTTCGGGCCTATGGTTGTGAAGGTGGGTGTCCAGCCATTGAAAGCGTTGTTCGTGGAGTCCGTAAAGTCAACCGTAGCGACCGAGTCGTCAGTGATGTCGATCGCGACCCCGAAGGAGATGGTTGTGGCCGCTGTCACGCTGTCGATTCCTGCGCTGGCTGCGACTACGAATTGTGGTCCAATCTTGGCGACTCCGAGAATGTCCACGCCACCGGGCAGCGCGACGTCTGCGATTGTGATGTCCGCGCTAAGCTCTGAGGTTAACTCGGCAGACACGGTGAGACCGAGTTCGATGTTGGCTCCTACTCCGCTCGGGGTTATAGAGGCAGTACCGCTCAGGGCAGGGTCGGCGAAGAGATCAAAGCTGACGTCGAAATCGAGGTTGAGCGTGCCTCTTGTGCTGCAGTCCGTGCAATCAACAGAGGCTGTCAGATCGCCGGCACTTACGTTTGCGAAGTTGGCGTTGAAAGTCTGGGTTAGGTCGAGGGATGTGGTCTGGTCAATTCGCTTCTCCAGCGTGCTGTCATCCGCTGCATCAGCGGTGGCCGTCATATTCAAGAGGCCTGCTGTATTGATGCGCATATGCCACTTCGGCAAGGCCGCTTCCCAAGTCCAGTTCGATGCCGTCACGGAGGCGGTCTGAGTCTGGTTGTCGAAGACCACGTATGTAGCGCGATATGGCTGTCTTCGATCGTTGCCGCATGTACCCGGTTCTGTAACAAGGCACACGGTGTGGTTGTCGACGTTCATCTGCATAAGAATATGGTTGTTAGCGATGACTATGACAAAGTGGCAAAGCCATCGCTTACCCAGCTCCATCCCTTCTGAACGCTGTCAAACTTGTCGCTATCCTTGAACGTGAAGTTCATGTGACCGTCCGCACAGTCAACGGACTTCACACTATCCTTGAAGTAGTTGACGTTGAGGTACTTCTCATCCGGCTGTTTTTCACCCGTAAGATTGACGGTTGGGTTCGACGGAGATGCTGTTACAGTAGTGTTGACTGTGCTTGGTTAGCCTGGAGACCTATCCTGATGCATCATGGCGGTCCATCACTCACCTCCAGCCCAGTACCAGCTCTGGGTATCCTGCAATGTAGTTTCGGTCTCGTTGCCGATCGCAGCACGCCGGCTCAGCCACTGCTCGACGTTGGATGCAGGTATTTCGACTTGAATTTCGAATTCGGGCGCGACGGGCAATGCCATCCTCCCGAATACGCCTGCGGCAACGCTTTGCAAGGTGCTGCTAACAAGCAACAGCACCCAAGGGGCTTTTGAGACATCTGTGAGCATGATCGAGAGTCCTGGGGGTGACAGACGACAGCTGGTCGCGAGGTCGGTGATGACTGGTCTGGGAGTAGTGGTACCGTGAGAGCAATGAGTAGTACTTTGTAAGAGCAATTCTGATTGATGCGAATTCGCTCGAGCTGGCAGACGTAGATGTGAGTGTGGGAAATAGCCTGCGCGGGCACTTCATACTTGTATCCTCTGCAACCTACTGTCCAACAAGTCCCGCGCCATTACAGGCTGTGATCTGTGGTTAGGCAAGCAGCTTTCGCTATTTTCAACGAGCCAACATAGGATGAGATCTCGCAGTGCAGATGCAAACGGAGTTAGGGTATGTTGGTCGTGAAGTCCGTCTTCAGCTTCAGCGAGTAAAGAAGAGTGCTTGCCAAGCACACTACTGAAGCGACACAAGCTCAAATTCTAGAGTTTAGCGTGTTCAAAAGACTTGATCAAATCCTTGACAAGTCTTCGCAAAAGCTTGCCCTTGCTGAAGTGGCGAAGAATAGCATGATGGATGCTCCAAAGACTTGGCAGCCTTGTCCCAGTAGAGCTAAAGGACCGGCTGCAAGCTTGCTGCAAGACGATGTTCAAGGCTATTTCCGCATCCTTCTCTGAAGATAGGTGAGCGGAAACAAAGACATCCGGAAAGTGAAGTGTTCGATGCTTGGCAAAGGAGTATATGTTGGAGTCCGGCCTGGTCGGAGGAAGACTACTGTACGACGGCTAAGTTCCGAACCACAATGGCGATAGTCCACGTTGGTTGCAGGAGTGGCAGCTTTGCTCTTTCGTGCGCAGGATGTATGTTGGTGTACAGCAGCGTCGTTGGCGAACGTGCAAAGCAAGACTTCGTCATTGGGCCATTTGGAGGTCAAGATAGACCTTACTAGAGCTGTTTGGATAGCCAACAGTTCCATCCAGGACCGCACTTCGCTCGTCCTGTGCGTGGTAAGCAGCGCCGCTGCGTGGCAGCCCCGATCCTTCCAGATCCGAATGGCGAGAATTTTCCGCGAGGGGGGTGTTCGTCAAACCGGATGAGCGTGGGCCAGCGTACAGTGGGCGTTGACGGAGCGGCGAGAGGTTTCATAAGGTGTATTAGGCGGGAAGAGCGAAGCAGGTGAGGTCACTTTGAAGCTGGAAGGCGCCGCGTCCGTGCTTTCGTGACAGATTCGCGATTGGGCTTGGCGCGGTTGCCCAACTCCATCTCCTCCACCACTTCTCTCCAGCCACCACCCGCCCGTCCTCGGAAACTGCGAGTAGACACGACGAACATGGTACAGGACGCAGCACTTGTTTGTCCGAGCCGCGACCAAGTACCACACACGTAAGGTGACCCTGGCGCACACGTTACAGGACGAAAAGCTGACCCACGCTGTAGGCCTGACTACAGTAACGCCCTCACAGTGATAGCTGGAGCTGAACATGAGCAGAATCTCTAGTGGTATACAAAGATTCGCTCTGCCGCGGTTCGGAGTACTTCGAAGCAGCGTGTTCCGCAGCGTGGTTGGTTGAGAAAGATGGGTTGGTGAGGGTTACAGCTGTGCACCCGTCGACAATGAGGATCTATGTGCATTGGAAGTACACCCATAAGATCAATCTCTCTATGAAGAACCTACCTTCATCGCCGGACCTGGCAGCCGAAGTGCAGAGTTATCCACATCTTGTTCTACGCGCGCTGCTTTGGTTCTATGTCGCCTGTGACATGTTCTTGGAGGACGATGCGAAGAACGCCGCTATAGACGAGATCGCTCGTCGCGCTGATACCTGGAAGAATGGCTGCATTTTCACCTTCGAAGATCATATCAAGTACGTATGGGACAATACGGCTCCGGGATCGAAGTTGCGCACATATTTGCTTGATGACTGTATGGTGAGCAGCAGATCTGAACGTCTTAGACGCATCACCGATTGCCCGCCTGAGTTTATACTGGATTTCGCGGTACGGCTTGCCGAAACACGCGGCTACAGTGGCCCTCAGGCACTTGCTGTCTTGACGATACCCTGCCGATATCACGACCATGTCAATGCAACTACGCGGGCCTCGCGCTTGGGAGGACTTCTTGGTCTTTCTGCGATGAAGAGACCAAGGTCGGGTTCCGAGAGCGGCAATGACGAGGACGATCATGATGAGCCTATGCATGTACGATCTGGCGACGGTGAGGATAACTCGGTACCAAAACGCAAAAAGAGGTTCAGCGCGAAAAGAGATGCTCTAGTTCAGTGAAGCGAAGCATGGCTGTGTTGTTCTATGGAGCCGGAACAGCTCTCGCGAGAAGCCATACGGTCCGTATTCGAGCGAACCTTCGTGATCTCGCTTCACGGCCGATGATGGTCTCCCGGTGCGAGCATCTGGTATGTTTCTTGCCAGGGAATTTTGTTGGTCGGCTGACGATTAAGCTTTGGAGCTTCGCAGCCTTGCAGCAGCTCCTCCCCTCCGCCCCTGCATCATATCGTCCAACATACTAACGATATGCCATTGACGAGGTCTTGGACGCCGAAGAAGCTACGTCGGCAACCAAAGATACTTCTGGGCACTATGTTCGCACAACGCGGTGTCAAACGCTTCACCAAATTCGTCAAGGGCTTGCTAACATCTGCGACGTCTGCTTCGTCCATTTACACTGGCCTGCCACTAAACCCAGAACGCAACGAAATACGATTGCTGGACATCTATCCCACAGAGCAGCAAGACGGAAGTCCCGAGGTCCCCGTTCGCTGTCAATTACGCCGCGTTGATTTCGACAACGGGCCAGACTTCATCGCTCTTTCCTACACTTGGGAAGACGAGGCGACGCGCGCCGACATTTTCGTCAATGGAACCCTCACATCCGTGACGGCCAACCTGGAGTCTGCCCTACAGCATCTACGGCATGCAGATGATATCGTGACGATTTGGGCAGATGCATTGTGCATTAATCAAGCTGATAATATCGAGAAGGCGTACCAAGTCGGACGCATGCACGACGTATACAGCAAAGCGCGGCGTACCATTATCTGGCTAGGGCTCGAAGGGGACGGCAGCGATATGGCCATGAGAGCTTTGCGAGACACCGGAAGTCAAAGCCTGGAATGTGGGCTGCTAGACCACGGCATATCACAGCTGACTGCTGGATTCGCAAGCCAAGACCCGAAGTTCCAGAGCTTGAGAGATCTGAGGGTCGCAACCGGCTGGGCGTACCCATTCAAAGCTGTGAAAATTTTCTATGATAGACGCTATTGGAGTCGCCTGTGGGTGCTGCAAGAGTATGCTCTCGCACCGGACATCGTGATACAGTGCGGCAAAGATACTATGGATGGCGATCAATTCCACGCTGGTCTCCTTTTCTTGGCATATCTGGCCGTATATCTAACAAGCATTGTAACAGACGATGATATTTCCACACCGGTGCCAGCTGGTACAGACTATGGACTAGATAAAGACGAACGCGACTCGAGGGTTTGGCACATGATGAAGAGTTCAGCAAGTGCCAAATCTACACGTGCCGGCGGTCTCATCGGGGTGCGACGGCAGCACGCTTTATGGCAACAGAGCCCCGGATCGACACCTCAGAGCCGTTTGTCCCATTTGCTCGAACGAACGAACTCGCAAGAGACGAAAGAGCCCAACCCTCCCAATGTTAAAGATCCCAGAGACAAAATATTCGGCTTGCTTGGTCTTCTGGGCCAGAACGTGGAGCTTGGCTTCGCAATTGATTACCAAGTGTCTGCAGAGGAGCTATACACGGATGCAATGCGCTGGCTAGTCTTGTGTAGCCAAATGCAGTTGCTTTCTTTTTCGAGGATCCATTCCCACACAGCTATGCCATCGTGGAGTCCAGACTGGAGACAAAGGCTTCGGGCTCCAAATACCGAACAGGGCCTGTTCAAGCCGTCGGGAGAATACAAGGGTCAAGCTGTGCGAGCAGGAGATAAAATCATTCGATTCAGAGCAGTACTGCTTGACAGCGTGGCTTGTTGTGCTGGTTTCTGGCAGCCGGAGAACCGTGAAAGTGAGTTCTTTTGGGAAGATGCGCAGTGCTTCCTCGCCGAAGTCGAGACTCTGATGGCTGCACAGAAGGATGTGCCTCCCATGCTTCCCGACATGTCACCCGAGCAGTGGCGAGAGGGTGCTTGGCGCATTCCCATTGCAGATCAATACAGCGACGATCTAGGTATGCGGATGAGAGCACCGATGGCGGCAAAGGCGGGATGGGATGCGGTAAAGCTAGGCCGACCTGCACGGGCAGCGGAAGGAGACAGGCTCAGCGAGACCACCAGATATCGGCTCGCAATGACTCGACTGCATCGCCGACGTCTGGCTTGGACCCGCCAGGGACTGATTGGGCTCATGCCCGCAGATGCTGAAGTCGGGGACGTTGTGTCCATCGTCTTGGGCGCGAAGGCGCCTCTGTTGTTACGCCCGAGAAGTAAGGATGGAGCGTACCAGATTGTTGGCGAGTCATATGTGTACGGTGTCATGGACGGCGAGGCCATCACGAAGGATACGTTGTTCACAGACATTGACATTTGCTAGACCATTTGAGGTTCTGGTGGCAAGGCCTTAAATCTCGGCTGGGAAACACGGCAATATGTATCAGGGAAGATGCGGCCGTGCTTGAAGGCCAGTCCTCCACCTCACTGACCTTCGCACTCGCTTACACGTTTTTACTCGTGCGAAGTGCGAAGTGTTCGAGCTTAACACGAGTGTTTGCTTCGTTTGTATTCCAAGTTGGTAGCTGAAGACCTCTGCAGTGGAAAGGCTCAAGCACGGTGCTAATTTCAAGATTTACAGATTCACACAATACACCTCATCTTGGTTCACCTCATGTTGATGGTTTCTGCGCTAGCGGGTACTGCCGCGGTTCATCGAAGCTCAAATGTGACTTTTAAAACGACATCTAACCTTCCTGGCAATACATCAGCGTATCATGTTCTTGGTATCACCGTGTAGCAGTATGAATCGCCGTAGCTCGCAGGCGATCGAGGCGCCGCAGGTCACGACGTTCTCCATGCCGCCACCGCCGTCGTCACTCACTGGCCACCCCGCTGAAAACAGCTTACAGGATTTGCAACTTGCGATCGAGCCCCAATCGACATCGCCGGCCCAACCGACATCGCATTGTATTCCACGCCCGTCTATTGTCTACTGATTGCGTCTCAGGCTCGCGGTCCTCCACCAGGACTTAGTCGTCTGGCTGCTGTCACAAGGCGCGGCACCAAACCTACAAGATGCTTGGTCTGAAACGCCCCTCTCACGCGCAGTCGAACAGGGATGCTATGGTGTGATTGAAGTTCTTCTAAATGCTGGAGCCGACGTAAAGCAAGGCTCGCCTCTTCACATGTCGCTTCGATTAAAGGACCAAAAACAGAGCCTATACTATGTGGCGAGATTCCTGGCCCTTGGGGCCCCTGTCGACAAATACCAGGGTGAGAGCCCCTCATTGTGGGATAAGGTTGGGTTCCAGCGAGGCACTGCTCTGCACAGTGCTATTGTCAAGGGTAACCTCGGCGCCGTTCAAACACTGCTAGCTCACGGCGCGGATCCCTTGCGCAAGCAGATGGTTCATTCTCTTGAGATAACCGGATCTACAGCTTTGGACGCGGCGAAGAATCGGGGTCACACAGACATCATCTCGGCCCTGCAGGACTACATTGACAGGAATGCTAAGCATAGCAAGCTACATCTCTAACCAGTGATCCTGGAATCTCATGCGCGTATGGCTATGAGCGATTGTTCAGCCAACCCTGCAGGACACCGGACCCTCCATTGGCATGTTCGCCAATTTCATCATACCAGTATCGTTCCTTTCGAGCAATTACTGGAACCACGCGTTGTTACGAGGCTTGTGGGTCAACATGCTATGGACCTGGTCTATACAAGTCAGATCTGGTTGTGTGATATGATAGTCATGGGCTGCAGACTATATGGGCCTGGAGTTTCAAAGTTTTCGCTGTCCTCGCGAAATGTTTGATCGGCAGCCCCCAGCCAAATTCGCACGTACACCAGGTCTCAGATGAGGAGGTCTGTCATTCCCATGTCAACTGACCTTCTCGTGGTATATTTAGCCTTTTTGCGACGTCTTCTCGATGAATCGGCGAAGAATACGATTATCGACTGATCAGAAAGCAGAGTGATCGATGAAAGGAAAGCTGCATCCTCACCGCCGCTGTGGAGCTCGTCATGGTAATTCGTCGCGCTCAGGGTGCACATGCATGTATTATTGCCTTCTCCGTGGTGGCTGACACAAGACAGCGTGTCTTGGCGGTGTGAAGTTCCGACTGCAGGTGAGGTTCGCTTCTTCCACTTTCATCATCACCAACTTCTCCTCACCACTTTGGAACTTGTCAAGAGAAGTTGATACCCGAACATTTCAGCGCAACCGCGGTGAAGATGACATCGCAGAAGCCAATTGACAGCACCCACTCACCGAAAGTTACCACACGAGCAACGTGAGTGCTGAGACATGTGTATCAATTGAGGGACTGCCAGGCTGACCAAATAAACCGATAGTCCAAGCTATAGCGAAGTGTTCACAATTATAGCCGGCACTGGCAACAACAAAGGCTCTTTACTCGCCTACACCGACATCCTTTGCCACGACTCCTCGTACTTCCAGAAATCCTGCTCGGAGCGGTGGGCTGGTCACAACGACAGAACAACCACAATCGAGGCGGTTGACTTCAAGACTTTCGATTTATACTACCACTGGAAGATATCCGGCAAGATCGATCTGACTCGGCTTCAGCGCACAGTGAAGGGGGAAGACGAGTTCGCGAAGTCGCAATTCGAGATCAGCGAGCTGATCAAGCTCTATGTCGCCGGCGAGTACTTCGAAGACGGATCACAACTGAGCAATCAAGTTATGGATGAACTCATTGTCCAACTCGGCCGGTGGAACACTCTTCAGTCCAGTGCCTTCACCGACAACAGTATCGCCACCTACGTATGGGACAACACAGGCACCGAGGCAAAACTCCGGCAGTTCGCAATCGACTCGTGCGCATCGACTGCTACAAGAAACTCTCTGGAAGGTAATGCAACCTTCCCTGCAGGCTTCACTCATGAGATCTTGCTGCGAGCTATCGACTTCCGCGGCCTTGGCAGCTCTGCCACGGCTCCTCAGCTTTCTAGTCGTTGCGAGTACCATGTGCATAAGGGCGAGAATGCACACGTCGACAAAGGAAAATGCTTGGCCTCGACGGAACAGCAGCCTTCATCAGCCCAGCCAACGAATGCTGCATCAGCTGGGAAAAAGAGACGGTTGAGTAATGCAAGTGAGAGTGGAATCAGGAACATAGGATTCAGGGGAGGAAGAGGAGGAGGTAGGGGTGGACCCCTGAGGGGTGGAACTCCAAGGGGATGAGTGGACATTGTAGCAGGAGGCACGAAAGGTTTGGGCCTGTCGTATCGGCTTGACGCCTTCAGCGCGTGGATTGGTCGTCCTCGGTGCTCTTCGGGAAGCTCGAATGTGCCGCGAAGAAGCATAAGCTCGAGTGGCCTTACTGAACGAGGTGACGCGATCTTGGCTCCTCTAAACCTCCCTTCCCGATCACGAACATTCTTCAAGACAACCAGATCGCCACCACACGCTATACAAATATGCCTTCTCGAGTTAGCAAACACAAAAGTCCCGAGCCTACCGTCGTGCCTCGAGCGGACGACGCTGAAGAAAAGCCCAAGATACCCTCGTGAGTCCCACCTCTTCGAACCACACCCCAAAGATGCTGATAGCAGTCAGGCCAAACTATGGCGACGCCTTCACCGTGCTGGCCGGGACCGAGAGCACTCCATTCATCGTCCACAGAGGCACATTGTGCCGCGACTCGGACTTCTTTGTCAAGGCATGCAGCGGGAAATGGGTCGGCAAAGAAAAAACAATTCCGATGCATGGCGTTGAACCTGGCACTTTTGACCTTTATGTACATTGGAAGTACAGCGATAAGATCGAGCCGAGTCGGATACCACAACCGTTTGCGCCGGAGGACAGCGCGAAACCCACGGCAAAAAGGACGCACGAAATCAGCGAATTGTTGAAGCTCTACGTCGCGGCCGACTACTTGCTCGATACTGGCCGGCTCCAAGATGCGGTAATTGACGAGATCCTCCTTCGAAGCGACATCTCAACTGAGTACCCCTTGGCGAACGTTCTCACTTTCAGCAACCACGTTGATTGGATATGGGAGCATACTGCGCCAGATTGCAAGCTCCGCACCCTTGTCATCGACTCGTGCGCTACGAGCGTCGATCCCGAGATCTTGCAACAGAATGATTATCCCAACAGTTTCCTGCTCCAGCTTGCCGTACGGCAGGCAATTTTGCGTGGGAGTACTTCGTATAGTAGGGAAGGGCCTTGCATGAGCCGTCGCTGCGAGTATCATGTTCACTATGGTCCATATGCCGATGTCGTAGGTAATACATGCCGAGTCCTTCTCGGAGGCCTACGGCAGCGTGTGAAGGAATTGGCAGAGCCAATGTTCTTTGACGATCGGCACGGAAAGCGCACGCGAGACGTCGAGGACTACGTTGCGAACCACGAAGCCCGCAAGCGCCAGCGTCAGAGGCTGTCTACGGATGGGTACACTGATTGAGGCGAACGCACCTCATCTTCGTCATATGGGCACTAATTTGCCCGTGGAGCTTCACAATTCGGCGACGATGCGACGTCCTCGTCATCCTCTCCGTCGAAAAGCGAAAGCTTGTAACCAGCGTAAGGGATTTGTCTCATAGCCGAGAACGGTCGCATCGCACTGCTGTGATTGATCACCTCGAACAGCATCTAGCAGAAACGACTGTTGTATGGAAGGAGAGGCGAAGATCGAAGGGATGATGGCTGCGCAGCAACTCACACTTCGTCGAAGCATGTCCAGAATAATAGGCTGGCATAAGCGAGAGTGATAATCCTCCAGGCGTCGAGTCTGGTACTTTTAATGTCTTCATTCGTGAGGAAGACAGCGAGAATCTGGGTCTCCGATCGTGCTTCACTATAGCGACGAGTATATACACACGACGTGAGCAAGCGGTGTGCATATAGAGAGTTGTTTCGACTCGAAGCGGCGTCTGCACACTATGCAGGATCTGCTTAGTAAGTGATTATACAATCCTTCAGCTTGACCATTTACGCAATGTAGAAAGGCGACTTCAATAAAAGTCCTTTTCTACGAACACGCGACCTTTACAGCTTTACAATCACGAGTACACTAGGTACGATAAGCTTTTCGCTATCGCGTAAGCTCGCGCCCTGTCCAACATCGCCCTGTGAACTCCGCAAGTGTCCTAACGATGTCGACTTCTACCAACTCGGAGTCATTTGGTGGCTTCGGATCATTCTGGCGACGGTCTAACAAGAGCTCGACAGCGAACGTGCAGTTCGTCCAACAAGATCCAGGTACCAAAGAAAGTATGCCACCATCGCCGGCTGCAAGTCTTGGGTCATGCTGATGAGTTGGTACAGCAACAAGCCGATTGGGACGACTTTTGAAGCACGCGAGCAGCACGTCAACAGATGGTGGACCATCAGAAATCTCAGATCACGCAACGGCAGCCACAAAGCGGAGACAGCAGGTGGTTCAAGCGCAGAAGTATGTGTTTGTATTGATCATTGTAAATCTGAAGAACTGACAGCATCATAGGCGACATCGCTATCGCAAGGGCGAGTATGTCCAGGCGCTGGAGTCGGAAGTCGCTGTAGGTGACTCTGTGCGACGCTCGCACCCGTACACGCTGACGTGGCTTAGCGGTTGCAACACCTCGACGCGATCGTCAACAACGAGAAGAGCAGCCTGGCCCAGGAGAATGAAGCCATGAGAGCCCTGCTCGCCAGACATTCGGTTGAGACCCGACTTGACGCAATGCAGTTAAGCAGCTCATTCGAGGATGTCAACTCAATCGGAAGTTCTATGGTTGACATTCAATACGACTCCGTGATTGGTCAAGAACGAGTGTTTCTAGATTTTGGGAACACAACGGAGACGTCATGGCCGCCCACGGTAACGTCGCAATCGTGGACATCGACGCCACCGGAGCAGTCTACTGCAAAGAGCACAGAGCCGGGTGATGCATGGGCTGCTCTGGACTTCATTCTTGCTCTGGAATGGCCATGCCGCGACCACGTTAAGCACTATGCAATCAATCCGACCGCAGAAATACCAAAGGCTTGTGATGTAGGTGAATGGATGTGTAGGATTCCCGCAATCCGGCGCATGCTGACCGCTGCACGCGTCGCTTTTCTAGGTGGGCGGTTTCCATGGGCACGCCTTGACAACCACTCAAGCAGTATATCAGCATGCTCTGCCAGTTACAGGCACCAGTCAAGTGCAAGCTGATAACAATAACCCACATCCGAGCACGAGCCAAGGCTGGCGCTTACCGCACTCCGAGATTGACAAGTAGGCGCTGCCATCTTGCAAGATGCTGTCCTTCGACTGACGGAATTTGCAGACTTGTGCAACTCAGCCAGCAGCTTGATCTAGATGACGAGCAGCTTACACCAGCTATGGCATATTCAGCAATAAAGCAAGAGCTTCCTAGTAACGAACTCATAAAACCTGTGCTGGAGGCGTTGAAGATCCCATTGGCGAATCTCGTCCAGTGTTCAGGCTTAGGTGTAGGTGTCTTGACCGTGTTTTTGCTCCCACGCCCGGAAGACGCTTGCTGATCGCTTGGTAGGCGTGGATGCCGGCTACCGATTTCTTCCAGTGCCTCAACGTAGCGCTAGGTGGTCTGAACCAGAACGGCTTCGGATCAGCTGGTCCGTAGCCTTGTTCATACTTTTCCAAAGTTGACTAGGTTTGTGGATTAGCAGGAGAAAGCAAAAGTATACGGATTCTGTTAAATCTCGTAGCTGGAAGGCTTCACAGGTAGCAGCGTGTGTGTTCCGGCAGTCAGGAACGCTTATAACATGTATATCTATCTTGTCAGTACTGCCAGAGGTTTCAATCGCAGCTATTATACAACCTTTCAACTATGCGCAAACAAACAGCTGACACCATCCTTGGGTGCCGTCATGAAATAGCTCTCTCCGCTGCTCCAGGTCTCGGTGCAGGCGCAGGAGCCAAGCACCATCGAAGGATCAATCTTGACCCCGTTTCAAATACTCGTGGTACCGCTGTTATGAGTAGTAACACTGTCTCGACCTGGCAGCTTACGATGAATTGCCTCTTCATCATGCATAGCCATGGACGCCTTCGAAAACCGGCTCTTAGCCCTCCAAGTTGCGCCATAACGGAAAAGCAAGAACGGGATCGGCCACATCGCAATGCTGATGAACCCGAAGGTACCTGAATGATGGTGAGTTCACCCGTCAGCAGATGTCTTAGACATACAAGGGGTTTAGTTCAGAGGGGACATACCGAAGGCCCACTTCGGTGTGAGAGCTGTGATGTCGTACAGGATGACCATTGGCAGGAAGCCCGCGAACAGGAGACGGCCTGAAGCTGCGGACGTCAACGCTGTCAATGTACCGGCCGGCGGGAAGGCGTCGAAGAGGTACGGTACGATAGAGATGATTATCGAGGCGTTGCCGAAGATGTAGATCGCCGTACCGACGATCGGCACGATGGGAGAGAAGTCCGGACTGACTGTCCAGCCGATCCAGAAGAGCGAGGTGGTGATTAGAAATTGACCGATCATGGCCGGGATGAGGCGGTATTCGATGGCGGGTGGGGCTTTCTGTATTGACTTCTTGAACATGCCGAAGCTCACTTGTTCAATGCTTATGCTCATGAGTGCAGCACAAGCCGAACCGACTGTGCCAGTCAGCCCAATGGCAAGTCCGATGCGGTCGATGGTGTAGCCTGGTCCCATGGGTGGTGGAGCTCCCAGTGCGGCCGGCACACTGATGAACCATTGGAAGACGACTGCGAAGTTGGAGAGCAAGAACAACGTGCTGAGTGCGATGACTGGGTCTGTAAATGGTCCGATGAATGCGTCGAAAACAGTGATGCGTAGCATCTCACCCACAGACTCGCCGCTCAGAGCAGGGTCTTGTCTGCGGATGAAGTCCTTCCGGCTGGTACCAGAGTAACGAGCGCGACGACGTGGGATCTCACGCTGATATGTCTCCGATTGCCCGAGACCAAAGAAGAAGACGACGACGAGGACGATGCAGTTGAAGTATTGCGTCCATCTCCAGTTGTCGGTGGCCTTCATGAGGTACCCGCCAGCTAGCGGGCCTTATGAAAGTTAGCGAGGAAACTGGACATGGATGCGGAACACTTACCTAACGATGCACCGAAGTATGCAGCAGTGCCCAAGAAAGCGTAGTATGTATTCGTGGTCTTCGCGCTCCATATGTCGGCGAAAGTCCCCTCAATCAAGACTAGGCATGGCCCACCCGTCAAGCCAGCGAAAAAGCGACAAGCCAGCACGCCGCCCAGAGAGTGGCTAAGTCCGGCACCGAGGACGAAGAGAGCGGAAACAGGTAGCCCGATCAAGTAGATGAGAGACCGACCAGTCCGTTCTGCAACGTGTGGCGTCCAAATAGGTGCGAACGCAACGCCCCAGAGATACAAGCTCAAGCCCGCAACAAACGAGACAGGTACGCCATCCCCAATATTGAAGTCTTGTATGAAGTCTGTCTTGCCAGCAGTGAAGCATGTGGCGCCGAATGCACTGGTTGAAGCTTTAAGTCAGCGATGACCGGTTGATCATTGTAGACAACAAAGACTCACACTGCCGCAGCAAATAGCCAGGCACAGAAGGATGTGTATATTTTGCGATGAAGCGGCCAGTTCATGGGGTTGAACGGATCCGACAAAGGCATGGAATGTGATAGCATCTCACTCGCCGACACAGGTTCGTTGTGCTGGCCGTCAATGCTCCCTCTCTGCCCTATTGGCTCCTTCAATAGATTCTCGGAAGGGTCTGCTGTTATCCCTAGCATGGTTGGCACCGAAGACTCGATGGACATCACTGCTGGGCGGCCGAGGGATAGTTTCCTGGCGTTGCGATAGAGATCAAATGTATTGTCGTGCTACTGGTCGTTTCTGTGCTGTGTTGTGCTTTGTGGTTGTGTAATGGTAATCGTCAGCACTGTGAGGGATGAGAGTCGTTATGATATATGAGAAGTTCTGTAGCTCTAGATAGGACGAAGATAGCAGCAGATTTGATCGCTGGCTCAGCCCCATGTTGCATGGAATACAAGACCATTGAGATACAGATCATTGTGTATTGAACCCAAGCGAGCACGGCTGCAGTCCTCGACGTGCCAGCACTGCCGGCCCTCATCTCCAGCATTGGAGCAATATGCTGCTGTTGGTACTCTACCAGCCAATGCCAGTGTAACAGAGTCTCCTTACTTGGACAGCCGTGCCATATTGAGGCAAGAGGATATGTCACGCAGGAGCCGGTGCTGGTTCTGCCGGTTGAGGCGCACACCTCACGGAGATGACTGAAGTCACCTATGAGTCGGGTCTGTAGATGGCTTAGAATCGTGCGGTCAATAACACTGCCACTTCTCGTCATTTGTGGCGTGGATGCAATGAGGACAAACAGGGTACAGGAGGAAGAGGATGAAATTGATTCCACATCATGCGCACGGACCATGTCACGTGTACGGCTGAGACCTCACTTCTGAACAGTTTTCATCGAGTACTCTTGGAGATATGTACATCATCAATTACAGTTCACTCAATTGCCTCTTGCTTAACTAGGAAGCTGCAGGCTTGCCCATATGCGGCCTGTGATAAGACTAAATTTCATATAGCAAATCCGCAAGGACATCTGGTTCTAGGCTTGCTCAATAATCGCCATGGTGATTCCTCACGCGGCGGGCGGCTATGGGAGACATGGAATCATTGCGAGTGTGGCTTATACTCTGACACTCTCAGTCATCGCATAGTAATGACATTGAGTACTTGATCTTCACATGCGTCGCTCCCCAGTCCTACATCCTTACCGATTGAGAACCATTCTAGCTTTGACATGATGGGCGTCTCAAAATATGGCCGAGTTTCCGCTGCTCTCATGTTCGCCATCTGTGCCTTACCATCTCGAGCGTCACCCACGGGCCCACGCAAAGCCCTCGGCCGCCGTCAAGCGAGTCGTTTCAACCCGGATCCTGCTTCTGGCTTTGACGACCCCACCGTTGACATCGCAGACCCTTCATTCGGTACAGCCATTGCCGCGGGTTATCAAGGCCCTATGGCGTCTTACGAGAACCATGCCCTTGTTGGTCCAGTCGATTTGCTTCGCAGCGGCCAACTCAATCTCGGGCCATCACCGAACTACACGCTACCCGTTTACCAAAGCAGTGCACTTTCCAACGAGACATATTGGTGGATTGTCACGGATTCTTCGGACGAAGGCAACGCACAACAACTTGGGATAAACTTTTCGCCAAAGTTACGTTTCGCTGCGCAAGGTCGGACACTGGATGGCTTGACCGCAGCTGAAGAAGTCCGAATTGTCGATAACACCGTAGGCGGTCGACGCGGGATGGTCGACTTTTCTCCTGTGCGTAACATCGTTCCAGGCCAATCCTCACCCTTTCCACCGGCTCATGTTCAGCCTGGATCCGTAGGAGATGAATTCTACACGCCGCTGATCCAGCTCACGAATGGTGGTGGAGAGATATGGAACGCTCCAATCATTGCCGGCGACGTCACCGAAGATTATCTCAACCAGTTCTGTGATGGTATTCCATCCGATATGCTCGAGGATTTCCGTAGCAAGGTGCATGACCAAGTGTTGGCCATCTGCCCGAGAGAACAAACTGTCACGCTGGCTACAATCCACGGGTTCTCCTTCGGCAAATCCGTGCTGTACCTGATTGCCGACGGTTCCGACCCTTTGCCAGCAACACTGGATGGGGGCACATACGCCTCCCGCTTAGGTGCGCTCCCTACAGGCGGCGACGACGCTCTGTTCTCTGGAGTCGAGCGGTTTTTCGTGTGCACAAACGGCTACACCGACGCGGATCTGGCACCAGGTGCTCCGAATAACGAGACTCATCACCCATGGCGGCAAGGGTTGGATTCAAGTATCCTCGGAGAAGGTAAGTCTGCCGTGGTGCTACAGAGTATAACACAGTGGACTGATTGAATGTGTACTCAGGCAACGCACTCAACATACTAGGTGCTATCCCCACAGTGGCGTACGATTATTCACCGCTTTGGAACTTTGAGTTGTACACCTGGACGAATTACTCTATCGAGAATGGTATTCGCACTCGTCTTACTGCGGAGTTCGAAGTCCTTGGAATGGCTGCAGCAGGGTATGTGACAGATCCCAACGGCGATACGTTGTCCGATGCGAAGATAATCAACAACTGCCCGGTTGTATATCGTTACTTGTAGTAGTGGAAGCCTAGGATGGGTCTGATAGATCGCAACCTAGATAAGAAAAGAATAATAAAAGGATCAAAACATACTGATCACGCGCTGGACGCAAAGGTGGTGTAGTGGTGTGGTGGTGTGATCCGTGTGTACCCGCAGCCGAACAAGTGGCAGTATCGAACTTCTTGTCACTAACATACATGGCTTCAAGGTTATGTAGGTCTTTGACTACCTGCCCACAACACGAGGCTCCAACGTAAGCGTCACCTATAACAACCTACTTATCATATCCTCGACACTGCGCAATGTCTCTAGACATGATGCACAACCTACCCGAAGGCGTACAAGCGGACATACTTGAGATAGCGACTCGCTTCAGAGAGATCGACATGTTCGTGCTTTGCGAGTTCCGCGACGGACACGGCGTCGTACCCAATCCCCATACCAACCTGGGAGACCAGACTGGCATGGACCTGTTGAAGTACAGAGACTCTGACGTCTCCGACTTCTCAACATTATGCAAGACCCACGATGAAGACGACATTCTGCCTTACTTGCGTGATCAGAGGTTGAAAGAATTCTGGCTGGTGGTGTTCGACTCCCTCTGCACGATATGGGCTCGCAATAGCTTCTACTTTCTCGATAACGCGCGGGCCCGGTTCTACGAAGTCCAAGATCTAATGCGTGACCTACACGAACTTCTCGAGCGGCCATTGGGATGCTCAGATGTCCCGAATTACGTCAAAGTGGGCATCTCGGAAAGATTGAGCGTGATCGACTCATTTGTCGACACTTGCGAAGGCATTCTGGGAAGATACGATGCTGGTTCGAGGGCTATGTATGATGCCTATGAGACGAAGCCGTAGGTAATATTGCGGGCCAAGGAATTTTGGTGATGGACTAATGCAATGGAAAGGCTGCGTAGAACGCTTCCTTCGCACCGAGGCGACAGTCCTGAATCCGCCATCCTGCTCAAGGCAACAACCCAACACTAACAGCTCCCACAGCAAGCAGAATCTTCGTAGCCTTGAGAGTAAGTACCTTGGCCGCTTTGGAACGCTCCATCCCTATGACTTCTTCTAGTCAGACCGCGCCGTCCTTGGTATGATCCTCGCGACCACAACAACGGCTGCGATGTGCCTCATCATGGCCGCCTTCTTCAACACCACGCCGTGTACACCTTCCGATTTCTGCAGCGGCGGACTAGTCGCTGGATGAGATGGTGTATGTCTCTCGGTATTACCATGGCGGTTCTTACACCGACTCTCTACTATGTTGCTGGACCTGCGTTGGGTGACTTCTTTGCGAGCACATCTGGTATCTGCTCCGCACTTATCACACTGTATCTGGTACAAGGTCTGCGCAAAGCAGGTAATGAGAAGCAGCCGATGCAGTAGTAGTTGACCCGCAGCTATTGTGTGTAGCCGTGCATCTCAACGAAATGATTGCAAGCAACAAACCTTCGCGTTTTCGATAGCGACTCAATATGCAAGTGTCTGCCTTCATCGCCTCTTCACCAGGTCCTCACTCGTCTTGACAGTCTTGTGACAAGTACGATGCTGTGCAATGACTGGGCCGACACAGTGCCATGCTGCCTGCGTCTTGATCAGGTAGACTATGCCGTCAATAATTACAGTCTCGCGAGGCGTGATTGGGATCGACGATGAGCAAATCTGTACGACTTTCGTCCACAACCTTGGCTGCTGCTCCCGCCCCTTGAGTCGCACGGGCGAGATCATCCACACAGAGCTCAAGCCCAAGAAGCCTTCAGGAGCTTAGCCTTCGTTCCTCGCCATACTTTCGTCAATCATGCTCCTGGCCATGCTTGCGTTTCCCGTCTTTAGCCGGATCCTGCTTACCCTTAGGATCCTCCGCCTGCCCGCCTCTTTCTTCCCTGCGCACCTCGTCAACATCTCGCTCCTCACTAATCCCCGGATTGTAATGCTTGTCCATCTCCAACATGATCTCCTGGCCAGGCAGCAAAATACTCCTATCCAGCGCCATCGACAGTGTGCGAAGCCTCCCCCTCAGCATAACCGTAATCAGGATAAGCTTGCTGAGCGCATGAAAGCACCCGCAAGGTGCAAAAGAGTCATACAGCACCCCCAACGTAAGCCCGCAATTACCGTACGCTGATATGACCTCGAAGAGAATGGTGAAGTTGTTGTACCCTCCCGCAGCGTCGTTAAGCTGAGGCTCTTCGATGATGGTAATCAAACACCACGCTAATGCGATCCACCAAAGATCACAGGCGAGCTGGTTCTGGATGTGTGTGCCTGCAGACGGATTTTGCTTCTCGCTGCGGCTCTTCTCCTTGTCCGGTCGATTTGCTTCGTAAATATCTGCTTCAAGGCCGACCGCTCCTCGTACACGTTGGTACTGCGCAAGGAGATGATGAGTGGGAAGAGGGAAAGGTACATGATATTTAGGTAGACGACTTTGAGTGCTTGTGCTATGCTGGACATCTGCACAATGTAGAATCCGGAGCTCCGTGTGTCGAAAGATCAGTAGAGGCCGTTCATGATTCGGGTACCTGGTGGAATAGCCCAGACTGCTGTTTGGTGGATGTTCAGGATCTCGAAGAGCACCCATTCTAGGATCAGGCCGTCTTGCACGGCTGCCAGGATGCAGGTCGTCTTACGATCGAATAGCCACAGGTAGCATCGGCGTGGATGATGGAGCAGAAACGAGAGCCCGTGATGCATTTCGCTGTTCTTCGGTATGACTTTTGAGATCAGCCAGACGTAAATGCGCAGGAAGATAGGGTAAAAGGTGTTTCCTGTAGCGACTGCGCGGCCTGAAACGATCAAGATCAGCCACTTTTTTCGGAACGACATCATTGAGCTGTTGAGAAGGTCGAGTCCGCAGTTCGTGTACGAGATAGAGATGAAGACACCCCACCATCCTGGGCTGAGGGCTCCCGGCTGCGACGTCCGGATTGTCTCAGCAAAGGGAGGGTATGCAACAGCTTACGGCGCCAAAATCACATCGGAAGGAAGATCCGGAAGGCTGTGTAGGTGGGCAAGATCCAGCACAGTGACTGCAGTGCGCGATACTCGACACCGCATAGCTCATCCTGCTCTTCACTGCTGAGTCCACGTATACGTCCTTTCTGGTCCAGCTTCGGTTCGAAGCTCAAGTAGTGATGAGAGCCTGGCTCGATCTGTGAGTTCCTAGCCCATACCTCTTAAACGGACCATGTCACCGGAGTAATAATGCCTACCTTTGCCGGTCTCGATCTTGATTTCACTGCTTGCACGGCATCAGCCAGGTTCATGTACCGAACATTATGACACAGTTCGATGTGGATGCTGTTCATGGTGGTGTGTGGAAACCGTTGGAGGTGATCACTTCCCAGCCACATAAGACCTCTCCTTCTCGCAACGCCCACAGGCAAGACATTGACTGTCATGTTGAATCCTACGTGCTCTCGAGAAGTCGGAGCAGGAGATGTCGTCCAGGCGACCAATGACGATCTTCTCTTGGCACAAGCTTTCCGCGAATGCACTTCACGTCCACCACTGTACTCAGTACAGTATGAACAACGACAACAGGTCGCCATAAGAGACACACCGTCCTGGCGCCTTGCGCTTGAAATGCTTGATGTCACTTCACGATCCCAGACACGTGGAGATGCAGGCAAATGCGGCGGTTACACAGCATGTCTTATGCACGTTTGCCTTACAATCCATCTCCATGTCCTTATTTCCCTCTTGCCTAGATCATGCCTCTCATACATTCACAGAAAATAGTCCCTCGCTCACGCTCACAGACAACGCATAGACACCCTTTAGCCAGCAATGTCGACCTCAGAAGCTAAGCCGAAGAATCAGACCGGCGAGCAAGCCACAGAGCCATCTACACAATCCCCGTAAGTGCTGCGCTCCTTATAGAGTGCGAAGAGTTCAGACTGACACAATAGGTGATAGACAACGCTACAACACCATCATCAGGATTCTAGCAGGCAAGGGTAAAGAGTCAATCAGCGTACACAAAGACGTGCTCTGCCGAGGCTCAGACTTCTTCGTGAAAGCCTGCTCGAAGGCCTGGCTGCAAGAGGAAGAGGAAGAGTACATCACAGACGGAGTCATTGCGATCGAGACCGTGGACCCCACAACGATGGATCTGTACATCCACTGGAAGTATTACGACAAGGTCGACATCAGCCGCATACACGACGCGCGCAACCAGCCGACTACAGGCAGTCCCCGCAAGGCCCACGACGGCACCGCGAATATCCTCAGCGAGATAGAAGAGTTGGTCAAACTCTACGTGGCTGGCGATTACTTCCTTGAAAGCTATCATCTAAGCAACCAAGTCATCAGCGAGCTGGCTATCAGGACGGCGCGTTGGAGCAACGGCTCGCCATTCACCGGAGGAAGTATCATTGACTATGTCTGGGACAATACGGCTCCTGGCACATCACTCCGTTCTTTGATTCTGGACTCGTACAACGCAACTGCGACCGTGGAGTCTCTCCTGCGCGGCCCGCAGTACCCGGAGGAATTCACACACGACCGTGAGCTGCGAGAGATCGAGTTGCGCGGTCTTGCGCCTCCGATGAGGAAACCTAAGATTAAAACGCTTTGCTACATGTCTCATGAGCATAAGGGTGAGCAGGCAGCTGAAGAGAAAGCGAAGTGCAGGAAGTGGGCTGAAGCACAAATGACGGCGCGCAATAAAGGAGCGTGCGATAGTACCAGGAGGGCGCAAGGCCTTCCGGCCAAGATAGTCGGGGGTGGAGCTCAGCGGCCAGTGTTTCCAGAGACTGGGTGGTTATTGCTACGATACCAATGGACTCTACTTTCAGGAGCTCAGATGCTGGCGTCTGGGACGGTACCAACCAGTAAATAAAACGCCGGTCCATGCTGGCGCGGAGAAGACGGCGGCGCCGATGAGAACCTACAGTCGCGGCCTCGCCATAACCTCACCCACAAGTTCCACAACTTCCTCCGCCGCTCCGAAACTGTATCGATAGCCTGTTCCTGCGAACCCGTACGCATGCACCACCTTACCTTCACGCTCGAGTCGATAGCCGGTCTCTCGTCCAGGCCGGAAACCGACAATGTCTTTCAACACGTCATCTTGTACGTCGACATCATCGAGTGCGCCCTGCGACATCTCCTTCACCCGCCGCAAGATGTCTTCTCGGAGCGACGTATTCACGGCTGTGGTGAGATCGCCGGGCTGCTCAATGCCGCCTAGGATTGCAGTGTGCGGATCTGCTATCCTTGGGATAATGTAAGTGTACTCTTTGCCTCGGCGGATCTTGATCTCTGAAGCTTCAGCTTTTGCAGCTGGATGCTGTGCGACAGACACTAACATCGTCTGTCCACGAATCGGAATGACCAGCTTGTCATCAGCCAGTTTGGCCGCACCGTTGCCGGAAGCGTTCACCAAGACTCGACAGCCTGTGGTCTGCTGCGCCTCGGCGAGACTGCGCACTTCCTGCTTGATGGAGTGAACCTGGTATTTGCTTTGGAGGAGGTTCATCAGCCAGACCAGTATCACATCTGGGTCTACAGCGAGTGCCATGAAGGTGTTGCCGCATATCGTGCCGGGCGGCAGCTCTTTGCTTGTGAGAGTCCGGAAGCCTTCGAGGAAAGTAGCGTACCATGGCTTGTCCAGCTGCTGCTTGTTGTCCCAGTACTCACTGGCTTTGGCCCTCTGCATCTGGGTCAGCACAGGGTTTCCATCGATCGAGAACGTGGATACGTACCTGAACACCAGTTTCCGGACCTTGGTCAGCCAAGGCGCCATACCTCTTGAACGAGGTCTTCTGCATCCGTATATCTCGCGCATCGTCGGTGTCGACTGGAAGGATAATGGCGCCGGCCCTGGTACCAAGTCAGCGTGGTGCAAGGCTTCAGTTTAAAACACACAGTCGCTTACCACGGACTAGCCCACTCGGTCGTCTTATCACCAGGCAGGTTTCGAGCAATAATGGTCACTCGATATCCCGCCTGGCTGAGGCACAGAGCAGAGACCAGGCCAACGATCCCGGACCCAAGGACGCCTACTTCACATTCTGGGGTGATCATGGCTAGGAAGTATGTTGTTTTCACGGACGCTGGGATCCGAGAAGTGTTTACGGATAACACATTGTGTAGAAGTATTGCTATGACGCCCTAGCATTGCGATACTCGGACAGATCGCGGTTCCTGCCGCCCGGGAATCAGCACAATGGTCGGAGCGAGCCGATCTGTGTTCTATTTGGCCATGGCTTACACAACACGCATTGGCACGAATCATAACGAGTGAACGAATTTGGGAATGGATTGGCAAGTTGTAGGTCGCTGACCGATGAACAAGACGAAGCACACATCCTCCCAATCTCTTCCTACCAGCACACCGCAAGAAGTAAAATCTCACGTGCGGATCAAGCACTTGTATGCCGACTACTCTCGCTCGACATCTTCGCGGTGCACAGCCTGCTCGGCGATGAATTCCTTCTCCGCCTTGGTCGGGTACCTCGGGAGATAGGTAAAGATCATTGGCAGAGTTGCCGACAACATTGCTCCGACACCGCTGAAGCAAGCGACCGCTGTGAATCCGGCGATGTAATCGGGTCCTGCACTGGCAGGCCACAACTGACTTCCGTACAGCGCTGATAGATTGCCGACAGCATTGGCGGCGGCAATGGCGACGCCTCGCTTCTCTGATGGTGTCGATATGAGCTCGGTAAGCCAGGTCAAGATCAGTGGCAACGTGCTGTAGACACTGCCAACGAAAAAGCAGATGAAGGCGTAGCGTGCACCGACGTTCTCCGCGAAAGCAACGACCAGGCCGCTTGTGAATGCGAAGCCAAGGCCGGCGGTCAAATGCCACCGCCTATCTCCACTTCGATCGGATGACTGGGAGACCACGAGCAAGAACACGGTAGCGACGACCCAGACGGGGATGGTCATCCACTGTGCATGCACACCTTTGTAACCCATCTGCTGAAGCACGGTCGGGATGAAGTAGTTCAGGATGGCCGAACCGTTGTCCAGCATATACAGCACCATGAAGAAGTATGTCCGCAGGTCCGAGAAGGCCGCCTTGACAGACTCCAGGGCAGAGAACTTCCGCGGCGGATGAGCTGAGTCACCTTGTCGATCTGCAAGGACTCTTCCGGCAAGTAAGACTCTTTCGTCCGGCTTGAGCCATTTGGTGGTCGCAGGATAGTTCGGTAGAACAAAAATGGCTCCGATGGCTGTGGCGACTGTGAGCAGACCCTCGATGAGGAACAGCCTGACATCAAAGTCAGCATGGAGTATAGCTTGCGGCAGTCTGATCTTCCTCACCAACGCCACCCGGCCATGCCGTGGACGCCTTCCAAGCCCGAGATCACAGCGCCGGAGAGCAAACCACTCACGGCGCCAGAGAAGCACAATGCGGTGAAGAATATCGAGAAGCGCTTGCCTGCCTTGGTATCAGCGATGCTGTGGTCTCATGCACTGGCGGAGATAGTGTTTAACTCACCGATCTCTGACCTTTTGTACCAGCAAGTCATGATGTACAAGACTCCGGGCCTGTAAAGATGATGTGTAAGAACTCAGTACATGTCTCAGGACCCGAACTACCCTACACATCAGTACTCACATAAAGCCTGCTTCCTACGAGGATCATAAAGCATCAGCAGGGAATACAGCACGGACGATGAACAAGCACATACGATCTGGGAACAACGATTAGCAACAGTTATTCGATCATTCGCCGCTGAAGAGAGCCTACCAAACCAAGGAAGAATCTGTACGCCAATATGCCGCCGTAGGAGTCCACTTGCGACATGCCGCAAACAAGAGTGCCCCAAATGCATGCCAGGCCTGGGAGATAAAGACTCGGTCGTGCTCGGGCGAGTATGAGATTGCTCGGGATTTCACCAAAAAGGTAGGCGATGAAGAAGATGTTGATGAGCATTGAGTATCCTGGCCATCGTTAGCCATTGTTCGCCTGCGCCCACTGCTCCGCAAGCTGACCTAAGTCGTCCAGGCCGAGATCACGACTCATTCCGGCTGCCTGTGATTTCGTGTCAGCTATCCATCCCATGGTGGTATGGTTGATGCAGTACTCGCGTTCGCATTTCCAATGTTGTTTCGATCGACGTACGCCAGTACACACATCCACCACAGCATGGGTATCATGATAAGGTCGACCTTCCACAGCAACTTCTTCTCTCTAGCTTCATCCGGAATATACTGCTGATCGTACCCATCGAGGTCAACAACCTCGCCAATTCCCGACGCTTTCGGCGATTGCGGGACATCAGACCGGATACTGGAAGAAGTACCAGCCTTGTCGACCTTCCGTTGTTCGGTGGCCATACTGTGGAGGTCGTATTGAAGGTAATAAGGCTGGTAGACAAAAATCAATGGTTGCTCAGAACGAGCTTTCAAGTGGTCCTGACTCCAGCATATACCACTCAGTCAGGCCCGTATCGGTGCACTCTGAGTAACTTCGGCATGACCCACGCTCTTCAAGACAACGTGATAGGGCCAGGCCGGACGCTGGCGCTAGTGTTGCCCGCATCTGCGGCAAGCAGCGCTACCCCATGGGCACCACACACAGCCAAGGCGGGCTAGGACGATCTCTGCCGACGAAACATCGGACCGGACCTTGAAGACGACGGCAATCCGGCAGGCTCGCGGCCATGGCAATCATGGAACGAATCTCGAGCGATACAGCACTGCGCAATGGAAAATAAATTGTAGGGATGCTATCTCAAGCGGAACCAGGCACACTGCTGTGCTCTAAAAGTTCTCTCTTGGAACGTGTCCGTCGCTGCTTCGCATCCGAGACCTCTTCTTCCGTCCAAGCGGAGAAGGGAGTTCTTGCAATGGCAGAGTACAGCCATCTGCCTAGCGTGTACACGTCGTACACTGGCAACCCTGTCGCTTGCTGCACGCCGTGTGCAAAAGGCGGAAACTGCGTGCATTCCAGCACCAAGACCCTAATGTCCGGGTGACGCTTGATCTGTGCCAACGCAGCGCTCACAACTTCGGCCTCCAATACAGAAAAGTCGTACGGAGCACCATCTCGGATGTACTTCTTCATCTCGCCATCCTGCGGCGGCCCTGTGATGTATATCTGAGACATGTCGTTGATACCAATGGCTTCCAGGTGAGTCTCGTTCAGACGACTGCCATCAAATGTCAAGATGCCGATAGCTTGCTCGGGAGGCATAATGGTCCTGATGCTGGGAATCTGCAGGAGTGAAGACGCTGCGACTGGCACCGAAAGCCGACGGGAAAGCCTACGCATTGATCAGTTTACTTCGACCGTAGATGCGTAGCCGTAATCATACTCCTTCTGAGCCAGAACGAGAAATCCGCAGCTGGTGATGATGCCCACCGCCCCTCGAGTGACGAGCTCTTGCCCAGCAGCAACGAAGTTGTCAATAAAGTCCTGGTCGTATGCCTTGCTCGACACTAGACGGACGAGGAGCGAATCTTTCGCCATCTCTTGAATCATTGGGAAGTCAAATGTCCGATGATTGTTGACATCTCCAGGAGCACGAAAGATGTTGATCTCGGAGATGAGTAGTCCAAGAGGCCGCTGACCTGTGGCGACGTCTTCGATGCCCATGGATCCCATCTTGTAAACGGTATTCGATTTTGCGCTGAAGGATCACGAAGAAGTGCCTTTTTGTGTTGTTCTGGACAGCCTCTCCAACATTTGGTCTCGCTGCAGGCCGGCCTCATATGCAAGTACCTCTGTCCGAGTCGGGTCGCTCCGATTGCCCGGTGGCCGTTCCGCATACGCCGTCTCTACAAGCACTCATAAAAGTTCATCTTGCATCGAAGACGTTGCAGACGCCAAACAAGCCCAAAGTATTCTTTGCACCAATCTCAGATATGACACTCCAAAGCGCAACACCTCCAAGCGAGCGGCGGCCAAAAGTGGTCTCGATCTCATATCCTAAGTGGGCTGGTGAGGATTATATGAAGGCGTTTGAGAGAGACTTCGAACTGCATGTGAGTTAACCGACTCCATGAGCCTGCTGAAGCGTTTGGAACACTGATTGAAGTAGCATATTGTACCAAGCGACCGTGCGGGCACAGTCGCCGCACTGAAGACGAAGGTAGAGAGCGATGGACCATTCGAAGCCATTGCAGTCTTGATGGGCACCGGACCGTGAGCATGCTTGCAGTGCCCGACCACGAGATTCACACTAACATTTTCCAGATATGAGCCTTTCGACGAAGAGATGCTGAAGCCTCTGCTCCCGCAATGCAAGCTCGTAGTGTCAGCATCCGCCGGCTATGATGACTATGATGTCGAGTGGATGACCAAACACAACATAGTATTCTGCAACAGCCGCAACGCCGTAAATGAATCGACTGCTGATCTAACCATATTCTTGACGCTCGGGATCTTGCGCGACTACAGCCGACTGCAAATCAGTATGCGCGAAGGCCGCTGGCGAGGTGGATTGGCACCAGTTCGAGATCCCGCTGGGTTGACTTTAGGCATCGTCGGGATGGGCGCGATCGGGAAGGTTCGTACGCCGTGAAGCTTGTGCTCGGGACTCGTCAAGCTGACATTGCACAGCACGTCGCACGGAAGGCCGCCGCCTTCAACCTGAAAGTCGCATATTATCAGCGCAATCGCCTCTCTGCAGAGGTTGAGGCTCAGCTCAACGCTGAATACTGTGGCTCTCTGGAAGAGCTATTGAGCACCGCTGACATCATAACTCTGAATTGTCCTTTGAACAGCAATACTCGAGGCTTGATTGGCAAAGCTGAATTGGCCTCGATGAAGGACGGCGTCTTCATCGTTAACACCTCTCGCGGTGCCATCATCGACGAGGACGCTCTGATTGCGGCTTTAGAAAGTGGCAAAGTCGCACGTGCCGGAATGGATGTGTTCGTTGGCGAGCCGAAACCCAAGTATGAGTTCGCCGTATCCGAAACTGGTGGCATGGCTTTGCTAACAGCTCGTCTTGCAGTGCCTACTTCTTGAATAGCGATCGAGTAATGATCCAGCCGCACATGGGTGGTATCACAGACATGGCCTGGCAGAAGGCATATCGAGAAGCACTGGAGAATATGCGAGCATTCTTCGCAACAGGAAAGGCCATCTCTCCGATCAATGCCGACCTTGTAAAGGGACAATAGAGCAGTCGACCATAATAACACAGTCCCGAGTTCGGTTTCAGCCGGCCAGGATCCTGAGGTGGTTGTTGGAGCAGTGTAGATAGCGAAGGATGAGAGAGGAGAGAAGGATTGATGTCCGCAGCCAAGACATGCCGAGTTATGCATGCGCTTCGCCGCTTGCCCGCCTTGCCGTGCGTGGCTAGGGGATAGGTGTGCGTATGCGAAGAGGTCTCGTGCTCTTCTGTCCGATAAGGATGGTTAACAAGGACGAGTATTTGAGGTGCAAAGTTCCTTTTACCAAAATTCTCATCAACATTGATCAAGATTGACTGAACATGTCCACCGCCTCACCCTCGCCCGCACCAAAACGAGCTCGAGTTGCGTGCAGTCAGTGCAAACGAAAGAAGCAGAAAGTGAGCTCAACCTTGCCTCTCATGACCAGGTTAGGCGCCAATAATGATGGTAGTGTGATGGTAGGACTCCTTCGTGTGGCAATTGCCGCAAGACAGGTCTCGGTCAGTACCTCTGAGGCGTCCTTGGGTAACAACCCATTGGTCTGACGAGCACCAGACTGCATCATGGAGGATCCATCCACGAGACGACAGTTGCCACCTGGTTATATCGAAACCCTTGAAGCTCGTATTGCTATGCTTGAAGGACTACTGCGGGATTCTCGGCCAGAGGTGTCTCTCGATCACATCCGCCCAGATGACTCCACTCCGTCACTGGGCGAGTTCGAAGCAGCATCGGAAGTCGAATCTGATGTGTGAGTATTTCATGCAATGGATGGTCAGTCGTGCTTACCGATGTACAGCCAGCGGATGTATTTCGATGCACCTACTGCGCCTGCTACTGCAAGCAATACAGACGTCCCAGAGATGCTTGAGCGACTGTGTATGAGCTCGGTGGTTGGTAGTCCATCATACTTTGGAACCTCGTCACCACTCACCTTCTCCCGCGTGCTTGGTACGACATTCAAGGCTCTGCGCTTCCATGGACCGGGGCTTACCATGAGTGGGATCGACATTGACAATACCGTAGTGGGACAAATACCACGTCCCACTCCGGCACCGCTGCCAGTCCGCTTCTTCGGCGAAATGCTTGAAGGTGCTTACTTCGACCATATACATCCGCAATATCCTTTTCTGCACCGTCCTACCTTTCGCTCGTGGCAGGAAAAGGTGTTCGCGGCAACAGATCGTGGAGAGGTTCCACAAGCCTTGCATCTATTCTTCGTGTACATGGTAAGCCTTGTACTGCAGCACTGTCCCTTGAGATCGTTAACAAGTGACGTTCGCAGGTCTACGCTGTCGGAGCGCTCGTCTCGACGTCAAGCAGCCCTACTTCAGCAGAGGTACTCTCCCTGGCTCTGACCTGTATGCACCACCACTGACGCCTTCCAGGCGTATTATGCTGCTGCCGAGGAGTTGCTCGAGCAGGTAATGTCAATCGCGGGTCTCACTTGCGTACAAGCCATGCTCTGCTGCGCGATGTATTCGATGAGATCCATGAGTGGCGCTTCGTTATGGTGAGGTGTAGAATCCTGGAACAGTGTATCCAAGGCAACTCACAGATCGCAGGACACTCTCCGGTCTCGCGCTACGTCAATGCATCGAGCTCGGCTATCATCGTGATCTCGAATGGCCGAATCATCAGACTGACATCTTGACGGTTGAAATGCAAAGACGGGTTTTCTGGGTGTCATACACCATCGACAGATCCGCCGCTTTTTCACTGGGGCGACCTTTCGGCATCACGGACATGGACATCAACGCTAAAGTCAGTGTGCAGCTTCAACATTCCTTTAATTTCACACTGATAGTCAACCTGATAGTTTCCACTGGATCTCGACGACGAGCACATCTCCGCGGCTGGCCTTACGTCGCATCCCCGCCAAGCCGACAGTCAATCGCCAACGTTGGTCTCCGCTGCGATTCATGGTGTCCGTATGAGACGCATTTGGGGCGACATCCGGCAAGCAGTGTATTATGATGAGCGACATGGAGCGTCCGGAGAGAAAACCGCCATTGAAGAGGTCCGATCCAAACTGCAGACTTGGCTTAGCCGACGACCGACAGTCCGGAGCCAGCATGGCAACAGAAACGTCGCCTTCGGTTCCGACAAGTGGTTCTTTCTGAGCTATCACCATGCGATGCTACTGCTGCATCGTCCAAGCATTACAGGCGCTTCGACTGTAGATAGCGTCAGCCTGGCGGCAGTTCAGCTAGAGTGCGCCGAGTCATCAGCGATCATCTGCACCATATATCGGGACTTCTATATGCAAAGCACAGCACTGTACTCCGGATGGGGTGCACTTCATGTGCTGTTTGTTGCAGGCCTGACATTCCTTCACTGTTTGTGCGTTAGTAGCGAGGTGCGCCGCATGTACGGGAAGGACAGGGTGTCGAGCGTCACCACCGCCTGCACAATCGTCCTCGTGATCATGACAGAGCGATGGGCTGCAGCACAGCCGTACAGAGACATGTTTAACATGCTGTCGGAGAAGACTCAAGCTATGCTTGCCCAGCAAGATGACCGGCGTGAACCTCGTCTACCGCTTGTCAGCATGGAACAGGCCTCTGCAGGAGTCCGGAGTATCGCTGGGCTAGGCATGGACGATTCCGTTCGGCATTTGCTTGCCGATATGGTGCAGTGAGTTTCCAGCTTTCTGGGCATCGGCTCCAGCCGAGTTGGAAGTTCGCATCGGGCTGTGCCGGTGATAGGCAGCGCGCGCGGGCAAGTCAGACTTCACCCCATCATGGCATCCTAGAGCTTCGATTCAAGCCAAAGTCAGAAGCTAGCAGCTCATCGACGGTCCTCCGCAACTCCCAATTTCAATACATCATGGCCACAGCAACAGTGACGAGTAGTGCTCCCACACATACCATATCACTCCAGGCATCCGGACCAGCTGAGAACAATGTCTTGAATTGGGATGTCGCTGACTCTGCGAAGCCTTCGAGCTTGCACAAGATACCCGAATTCACCGACAAGTATGCAGAGCGTCAATGGGCCAAACAGCACATGGCTGCTGCTTTCCGCACGTTCGCGAGACTTGGTTGGGCAGATGGCGCTTCTGGTCACATCAGTCTTCGTGACCCTGTGGACCCGAAGCTGTTCTGGATCAGTGAGTCGAGTCTCGCGGAGACAGATGAAATACTGACGCTTGTCCAGACCCGTACGCGAAGCACTTCGCTCTGATGAAGGCCAGTGATCTCGTCCTCATCGATCACGCTGGGCAGCCGATGGAGGAGACCACGCATCAAGTCAATGCTGCGGGCTTCATCATCCACAGCTCCATACACCAAGCGAGGCCTGACTTGAACGCCGTCGCGCATATGCATTCGCCTTACGGACGAGCTTGGTCGTGCTTCGGACGTGGTCTGGAGATGCTGAACCAAGGTGAGATTGCAATATTGTTGTCCCGATGAGGCCAGACTGATAATGTTACTTGGCAGACTCCTGTATGTTCTACCGCGGTCTGGATGTGTACGAGTCGTTCGGTGGTGTCGTACTGGCGCGCGAGGAGGGCCAGCGTGTCGCCGACGCACTGGGCACTTCAGGCAAGAACTTGATCCTGCAGAACCATGGGTAAGCATTTCCGTCGATGAAAGCGATGCTGCAGCGCTGATGAATCACAGTCTCCTCACAGCCGGCGCAACGGTAGACGAAGCCGCTGCATCATTCATTGCTCTCGAGCGGGCCTGCCAAGCGCAGCTTCTCGCAGAAGGCGCCGCGGCGAACGGTATCCCGAAGAAGCTGGTGGGCGAAGAGGAGGCCTTGTACTCATACGAGGTGTCTGGATATCCGGCGTGCATGCATTGGCAGTTTATGCCGGAGTTCGACTTGACTGTTCATTTGTCCGGTGGCGAGGTGCTGAAGTAGAGTTTGGATAGTCATAGAAGTGTATGAGCCGTGTCCCGAGTTGGTTCCAAGAGCTGTGTCACGCGCCGTATAGGTATCAACCAGTGTGCTGGGTGTTTGGTACGTACTGGGAGTTGCTTCGGATGGCTCCGAATCCTTCTTGCCGATCCCGGCCAGTATCGTATGGCGTAGGCGGGTTCACTTAGTCTCGTACACCTAATAACCATCGCACTTCACTGTTTCTCCGTGAATAACTCTGCCGCACGCAACCATGGGCTCAGCGGCTCCAGCAAGTTCTGCACTTCAGCACCGTACACTTCACAAAGAATACGCGGAGGCAGTGGGTGGCGACGGCGTCTATGTGATCAGAAGCGATGGATCGAGAGTGCTGGACGGTTGTTGTGGCGCTGCTGTTTCGTGTCTGGGACATAGTGACAAAGTCGTGATCGATGCCATTGTCAAGCAAGCACAGACGATGCCGTTCGTTCATGGCTCCTTCTTCACCAATGGACCTGCTGAACAATTGGCCAAACTGCTGGTCGACTCGAGCGATGGCGCGTTCTCGAAAGCGGTGTTTCTGAGCTCAGGTAAGTGAGTTGATGAGTCCTTCGATGACCGTTACTGACACAGTCTGCAGGCTCCGAAGCGGTCGAGACCGCACTGAAGCTGGCTCGCCAACACCACCTGTGTAACGGGCAGCCGCAACGTTGGAAATACATTGCTCGTGAAGGCTCGTATCATGGCAATACCATTGGCGCTCTTTCTGCAAGCCATAACCCTCAACGGCGCGTACCATTTGCACCACTTCTCAGCCCGGCATTCAGACACGTAGCTCCGTGCTTTTTCTCCCGCGACGGCTCATCCGGTGAAGATGAGAAGGCGTACGTCGAGCGACTCCTGGCGGAGTATGAAACAGTCTTTCAACGCGAAGGTCCAGAGACTATTGCAGCCGTGATCGTGGAGCCAGTCGCTGGTGCCACTCTGGGAGCGGTACCAGCATCGAAAGGGTATCTGAGCGGGCTCAGAAAGCTTTGCGATCGGTATGGAGTGTTGCTTATCTTTGACGAAGTGATGTGCGGTCTTGGTCGAGTGGGGACCACACATGCATGGCAGTCACTTGGTGGGATCAAGCCTGACCTGCAGACTATCGGCAAAGGTCTCGCGGCCGGCTACCAGCCTATCTCAGGCGTGCTCATTGGGCCCAGCGTTGTTGAAAGCATGGAGCACGGAGAGCATGGCAGCCCATTCGTAGGTGGTATCTCTTCCAATGTACAGATCTTAACACTGACACCATGGCGCGTGCAGATCTCAGCGCATACCTATCAAGCTCACCCAATCGCTTGCGCCGCAGCTCTTGCAACGCAGCACACCATCGCGTCGCGACACCTGTTGGACAACGTCCAGAAGATGGGTATACTCCTTCGCCAGAGCCTATCCCGCTTACCTCACGTCCACGAAGTCCGTGGCATTGGCCTGTTCTTGGCCGTGGAGTTTGCGAGCAAGACCGGGAAGCCGATAGCTTCGAGTGTCGCGCAAGCCTGCTTGGAGAGAGGCGCCGCGGTGTATCTTTGCGCTTCACTTGTTGACGCCGTCATGCTGGCTCCGCCGTTCATTATCGCGCCCGAGGAGGTAGAAAAGCTTGTCGCGACTCTCGAGGAAGCCGTCGTAGCGGTAGCAACTCGTGCGTGAGGGGTTTGTCGTTCGTTAGGTTTGGAGCGCGTAGTCGTGCGTCGCTGACTGATCGCGACGGAGTAGGAATAGTAGTAGGCTTGGTAGGGCTGTGGCTGTGCCTGCCGTGCCGCTCCGATCCGATCGACACGTGGCGGGTCTTGGCAATTAATCGAGCGGTGGAGCCTCGATGACTTGGACAGCCTCACAACATACATGTACGTGACACTACTAGAGTTCACCTCAATGCTCAATGAAATGAGGCGTTCGCAAGGTTTCCATCGCGCGAGCAATGTTCAACCCGCTGCTTCAACCTTCGAGGACCTATGCAGTACAGCTTGGCCAGAGTTCAGCATGACGAAGGGCTTCCAGGTTTTAGAGTCTGGAAGGTTCATGGTTCATCATCACAAGTGTTTCGGTGCGTGGTATAAGGTCTCATGTGGTGGACAGCCGAGGGCAAGGCAGGCTTTCTCTGGTTGTCGTCACCTGCCGGATTTTGCGCCTAGAAACAGTCGACGAACACGATCGCCATCATGCCGCCCATCCTCCATCTCGTCCGTCATGCGGAAGGCCACCATAACGTTGCCTACCATGGTGAATGCATCCACGACCCATTCCTGACAGAAACGTACGCTCCTCTATTAGCATCCTAGCTGCAGGGATCCCTGCTTACAGTACCGTGCAGCGGCGTGAAGCAGTGCAAGCAGCTCTGCACCAGCTTCCCACACCACGACAAGATCGAGCTCCTTATGGCAAGCCCGATGAAGCGCACCATACAGACCTGCAAGCTCTCGTTCCAGCCTGCTATAGATCGCGGACTCAAGATCCTGCTCATGCCGCTAGCGCAGGAATCTAGCGACGAGCAGATGGATACAGGAGGCAAGATCGAGCACCTCGAGGAGCCTTTCGGCGGCATCATTGACACCCATCGCGCTACTGATGTACACCCCTATTGGTACAGAAACGTTGGCCGATTTGCATCGGATCCGCAGACCCAGATGGAAAGAGCGAGACAATTGAGGTGCTTCATCTTGACTCGAGAGGAGAAGCATGTTGTGCTGGTCTCACACGGCAGCTTTGCGCATGCAATCACTGGGAATTTCGAGCCCGATGGGACGCAGACGACTAGAATGTGGGAGAATGCCGAGTGCCGGAGCTACACATTCGACGAAACCAGCGGCGAGGAGGCCAGGATTGTCGAGACGGAGGAGAGCATGGGTAGGCGGCCAAGTTTATCATTAAAGGACTGACCTTGAATGTCACAGACAGAAGAAATAATGTAAGTTCGCTACGAGAGAAGAAAGGAGGCGCGGTACGTTATTCGGTAGCTGTCGCATCGAGAACAGATTTGTACTTCTCCTTACCTTATCTCTGTAGAATCAGATAATGGACTGCCAAGATCACCCAAGATCACCTAGTGCGATTGGGAGGCATACCCTACGGCGATCACAACTGCTCTGCTTCCGCGCTCAATCAGGAAGGCACAGACTGTAACGCTGGATGTACAAGATCTCCTCGGCATCTTTCCCTCTCCCGCAGATTGGCAGCCAGCTCCCAACAACCTGGTTGACTCTGTGGCAGCAGTTGATCGTTCTTCCACGCCCGAACACTCGCTGCTTATTCATATATTCGAGGTTGCGAGCAGAGTCGGTCAAACAGCCAGCGCGCTTAGTGGGCGGAAGATTTCAGTACTGCCTTGCTCGTGACCCTTTGCTCCCTACTTGGCTACATATCAACTGACAACTGCAACCCATTTTCACAACGATGCTCTGGACACATCGCCAGCCGCTAACCCAGATGAAGCACGGGCACACTGGCAAACAAGACAACGCTTTCTCAATTCGCTATACGGCAAGATCATCAGACCGTTCATCTTCGTTCGTTCCGGTACATCTACCATCATTGGCGAGTGGCGCATTGAACGACCTTCTTCTCGCGGCTGATATGAGGCGGCTGATAAATAACAGGAGCCCGGTCCAGGAACTGGTACCGCACCATTGGCACAGCAGAAATCTTGGCTGAGCCTGGAGCACGTCGTGGAGTATCACAAGGAGAGGAGAAGATCGTCACGAAGCTGTCATGTGGGGCAAATTTATGCTTCTATCCGGCGTCTGGTTATCTGAGGCGCTTATAGCAGGAGTGACGGACCGACGTTCCGTACTATGCGCAAACTCATGCACTCGTGCCGCTTCATATACATCGCCAAGGCAACGTACGTCTATCCATCTTTTAGAACGATGTCACTACTGACACCTTATTGCGCTCTCGTGCATGAATGAAAGATCAAACCTCGGTCTGAACACTTGGATGATATGGCAGAAGACCATAAACGACTGTCAAGCCGCCGCACATTGCATCTGTCCTTCCTACAGACATCGCACAGTCACGACCCAATAGCCACGATCGACAGGCTTTCTACCGTCTCACGATGCGTTCGACTCCTCTCCTGGCAGGCTTGTCCTATGTCTTCCTGGCAAGCGCCGCACCCACCACAGCCAACGACGTGAATCCATTCATTGGCAAGAGTTACTACGCCAACTCCGCATACGCTAGCAAACTTGAGCAGACTGTTCAATCCTTCCTCGCCGAAGGCGATACACTTAATGCAGCTCGTACCCGGACAGCTCAACGCACAGGAACCTTCGTCTGGATCTCCAGTATCGGCGACATTCCGGACATCGAGACGGCTATCAAGGAAGCCCGTGAAGCCAAGAAAACAACAGGCAAGGACCAGATCGTTGAGCTCGTCCTATACAACCTCCCAGACCGGGACTGCTCGGCTGGCGAGTCGGCCGGTGAACTCACGATCGCGGCAAACGGGTTGGAGAGGTACAAGAGCGAGTTCGTGGATCCTTTTGCCAAGGCTGTTCAAAAGGGCTCAGATTTGACGTTCGCCATCGTTCTGGAGCCGGATAGCTTGGGCAATGTGGTGACGAACCAGGGCATTCCGAAGTGTGCAACTGCCGGGCCTGTGTATGAGGAAGGCATTGCATACGCAATCAGCCAACTCCAGAAGAAGAATGTGGCACTTTATGTTGACGCCGCTCACGGAGGCTGGTTGGGTTGGGACGGAAACCTCGAGCCTGGTGAGATTACCATAGCTTTCAAGTGGATGGAATCTCGATGGACTGACACCGCCATGTCATAGCTGCACAAGAGTTCGCCAAGGTTGTCCAAATGGCTCAAAACCTCACCAAGAAGGCCACGATTCGAGGGTTTTCCATCAATGTATCGAACTACGTGGGTCTTGTCCGCTTTCCGTACGGAAGTTATCCTGCTAACTTCTCATCAGAACCCTTACCTCGCTACGGTTCGCGAGCCATATGACGAGTACAATAATGCCTATGACAACTCCCACTACGCCACTGTGCTCTCGCCCCATTTGATCGCCAACGGCCTCCCTGCACATTTCATTGTCGATCAAGGACGTGTTGCAGAACCAGGTGCAAGAGCGGCGTGGGGCGATTGGTGTAACGTCAACCCTGCTGGGTACGTAGTCCTGTGAAAAATGAGCTTTCGTTGTAATGCACTGCTGACGACTGTGTAGCTTTGGTCATGTGCCGACCGCGGATGCCGGCTACCTCAACAACGCCAACGTCGATAGTATCGTCTGGATCAAGCCCGGAGGTGAAAGTGATGGTGCTTGTGGAATGGCCGGAGCTCCTGACGCTGGTCTGTGGTTCGATGAGTATGCTCAGATGCTCGTTGAGAATGCTGATCCATCGTTGGTACCTACCTACTCATAGGCATCGTGATCCGATGAGCTTGGAGGGTAACCAGAGGCTGTTCCTGAGCTCCTCTTTCAAACACTTCCTCTTCTCCTATATTCTTCCTACCGGACTAATCCGGGTGACGTTTACAACAGATACTACTACGTGGCATAGCTAACCACGCAAAGGGACCATCACAGATCATGTCTTGCACGAATGAAGCGGGTTTGATTAGGTTGTTAGAGCGGGACCACCGGAATAAGCCTCCGCAGAGCCTCCAATACGAGTCACAGGCCGAACGAGCCCTCCAGTACGAGTCACAGGACGATCGAAGGGATACTTTGTCCTCAAATCTGACTAGGTTTCGTTTCTCTTTCGACTTCTTGACACCTAACCTTTCTAGTTCTCTCTCCCTTTACTATCTGCGAGTTCAGAACCGTCACAATGAGCTTCACTGATCTGCTCTCGGCCGCTGGTCTTACCAGTATGTAATGATGTGCGAAACATTTACAAGCACCGCCTGATCGGACGCAGTTCTCAACAACTGGCTGACCACTCGCTCCTACATCGTCGGGTATGTTCCGGTCTGCTGTTAGATTTTCTCCCCAATCCCAAGCTCGACAAAATGACAATACAAATTGATCCGTGTGTCTTAGCAGCCTCAAGGCCTGCACATGATGACTCAACAAGCACTTTGTTCCATTTCTGAACCCTTTCCCTTCCGCTTTGCTTCATTGCCGCGTGAAGGCCCCTCCTTCGGCCAACTCTGACTCTTTGCGTCGATAGCTTCTCGCCGTCCCAGGCCGATGTGGCCGTCTTCAAGGCCCTGAGCACTGCTCCTGAGGTTACCAAGTACCCGTACGCTGCGGGTTGGTACAAGCACATCGTCAGCTACAATGATGAATTCGCAACGCTTCGCGGTGATGCGGCTAAGCCTTACACCGCCTACGGTCCTGACGTCGTCGCTGCTACGCTGAACCCTGCCAAGAACCCGGCTGCTAAGGACGACGACGAGATCGACCTGTTCGGCAGCGACGAGGAGGAGGAGGATGCTGATGCCGCCCGCGTGCGCGAGGAGCGTCTGGCTGAGTACCACAAGAAGAAGGAGGCCAAACCCAAGGTCGCCGCAAAGTCTGTAGTCATATTAGACGTCAAACCCTGGGGTACGTGGCTCGACATGCATTTTGGTTGAATTTTCTCGCTAACAATGACTCCCTAGACGATCAGACCAATATGGCTGCCCTTGAGGCCGCCGTGCGCGGCATCGAGAAGGAGAATCTGGTGTGGGGTGCTTTCAATTTGGTGCCCGTCGGTTTCGGTATCAAGAAGTTGCAGATCAATCTCGTCATCGAGGACGAGAAGATCAGCTTATCCGACCTCGAGGAGGAGATCCGGGAGTTCGAGGACTACGTCCAGTCGACGGATATCGCTACCATGAACAAGCTTTAAGCTCCTGAGAGGGTCTTTGATGATGGAGATGCGAATGAGGCCTGGAAGCGCGTAGATCGCTCTAATACCTGTGGGCCCGCCTTGGGAAGGGAACCTGACCTTATATCTAGCATAGATTAAAGAAAGAACTCAGCATGGAAGATAACTCAGCGCACTATATCCACAATCGGCAAGTCGTGGTCGATACACTCCGTGAAAGAAAGAACTCAGCGGATCTGGCTCATCATCCCCTGCATCAATTTCTCTATAGCTGCCGTATCCGTGGCACTGTACATCCACACTCACTCACGCTCCATGGGATGGTCTGGAGGATTGATATGGAGCATGCTTACCGCATGGTGGAGTACTAAGAGCGCACTTTCACCAGAGCTGTGAACTTTGATCCTGTGGAGCATTAGAAGGTGCGAGATGCGGACCCTGACGTTGAGTATATTGGTCCACCTAGTACGGAGATTAGTGATGCATGGCACAACTTACTCAACGGTACGGACTTCCACGAATGCATTAATAGGAGGTCGGGCGTCTTTCAGGACAATTCACATCCATGACTCAGGACGAAGCCTATCCCTTCCTTCCAAATCTGACTCGCCTGCCATCGGACAGTGAGTACCACTTCGAGTGAGGATCAGCCCTTCCGCCGGCTAACGTCAAAAATTGACAAACCTGCAAACAGACCTGACATGTTTCATTCCCTACACTGCATCAACGCCGTACGGCTTGAGCTCTCCAAACACCTCTACAACTCCAGCGTCGGCTACCTCGAAGGCCACATACACTTCGTAGCGTACGGGAAGTTTCACTACGGCGTTATAAGGGTTGATATATCTAAGTAGAAGGAGACTGCATACACTATGTCGTGAATTGACAGCAAGCCTCATTTGGAACATTCGCGTGGCCTGGACGGTCGAGCGAGCTGTTGTTCGCCGCTGACATCCGCAAGGCTTTCTCTCCGCTCTCTATCGAGAAAGGTTTCTCGCATTATACCAAGACTACTCTTTCCCGCTTTGCAATCTGAGGGAGCCTTAGCCCTCCGAAGCGCTCAACTTTAGGCAGCCAGAACGCTATCCCGATGCCTACGCGACGGTACGAGCCCGCATCGCCAGCAGGGCCAATCAAGAGAAGGAAGTACAAATGTTTTCCGCAAGAAGGGTGTGGTCCTAGTGCGACATGCCAGTGCCTGTGGAGGTACTGTTGTCGAAGCTCAGGCGCCGATTCCATACCGAAGATTGTGTCTGCCGAGCTTCGAACCGGATGTATGTCATTCGCGAAACCAGGTAAATCGGCGTATTTGGCTGACATGGTGCCCATGATGCTCTACTGGGACTTGCGGACACTTTCTACATGAAAAGTGGTAGGGTCATAGCAGTCCCAGAGTATGACGCTTTTGAAATCACTCGGCGGTGGCTCGTCGTTGCGGTCAAATCGAGCAACCCCTACAAGCTTGATTGGACCGTCGTTCTCGATCTGGACAACGAAGGGAGATTCCGGGCAGTACTCGGCGTGTTGTAGCAGAACGTCCTCACTGTCGGAGATGGAAGCTTGGTGACAGTGCGGGCAGTAATGCGGTTTCGACGAGCCAGTCTTGCCACTTTGGCAACTAGCATCGACGTACAGCAAGAAACTTAGATCTTGCGACCAGGCAGGGTAGCCAGGTAACCAAAGGCCAATTACTTCGTCCAGCTGATTCCAAGTCTGGTCGTAGGCTACGCAAGACTGATCTGACCGCCGCACTGGCAGACAAAGTGCTGTCACTGCTATTGAGACGGGATGGACTCCACGCTGCCGCACCATAAACGGGTTTCCCTCGAGGAACTCTAGACCTTTCAACAATCCGTGCCCGTAGCCTTGTGCCCAGAGGTCAATCCGCCGGACGTGATCGATACTTGCCTCTGGTATGAAGCCTTTGATACGCCCGTCCCACGATACCCAACTCCAGGATGGTGCACGTTGAAGGAAGTGGTTGCTCGCTTCTTTGCTAACAGCGTACCAAAACATGCTTCTGGCAGACCTTTGTGACCAGATCCCAGCAGTGAAATGCTGGCTGGCGCCCTCGGCCAATATCGTCGCCAAAGCTTGGAATGCCGGAAGTCTGTCGTTCGCAACAGATAGTTTTCGAATCGAGTAGAGTTCAGTGATACTCGCAGTGTCTAGTCCTATGTTCTCAAGACCCCAGCTGAGGAAAGGTCGCACGATAGCTTGATGGAATAGAGTCCAGATGCGAGCGTTCAAGAAGCAAAGAACGGGTCTGGATCTGGAAAGCTTCCAAAGCGCATGGTTGAGCTAGGTCTTGTCGGAATCCTCGTCATGCTGTGGAAGCAAGGCTTTATGTAAAAGCTTAGTGTCGTTGCGCATCGTTAGCTCGTCCGCGAGCGGACCCGAGAAGCTCGTGTCGCGACGCAAATCCAATAAAAGTCGTGCTTTACTATGCCGAGAGTCAGCCGAAAGCAGTCCGTTAAAGGTATCTTCCGAGTTCTGCAGTGTCTGGCACTCCCAGTAAACTTGATGCTCGCCAAAGTAGATGATCCGGCGTGAGATCAACCGCTCTTGGTACACCCAGCCACGGGTGGTCCATCGACTAGCGTGAATCTCCTGGTCAAGGGCGAGCTCGTTGTGCTTATATGTAAAGTGATCGTCGAAGCCCGTGTGTCGTGTCAGTATAAGATCGCCAATGTGTGATATTTCGCCGCTTTCATCTTCGTGCAACCACGGTCTCAAGATGCTGGGATGGTGTTTTGACTCTTAGGAAGGCTCAAAGAATCCCGAGTCGCTGTCCCGCGCACCCAAAACGGCGATAGTGCAAATGGCGTTAGAGTACACCTGCGACATTCTTGCGGCTTCCGATTCCCAATCGCTGTCGTCGTCCTGGATGATACACAGAGCGTCTACCCATAGATACTCGAGCTGTAGGCTGCGAACGACTTCCACAGCATCCCGTATGGTCCTGCCCGCAATATCGAGTGGAAGTTCATCCTGGTATTGTGTTAACGTATCACGAGTGAGGCGGATCGTAGTGGCACTCGGGGTAGCACCCCAGCAGTAGCTGAGCGCTGCGTAGTGCCCTGTGGCTTCACCAGATACTATGAGCTTGGGAGGACCACTTCTCGGGATGTGTATAGCTCTTGATGGCAATCGCGGCTGCGTTCTGGCATCTTCAACAAATCGTCCCGACAATTGCCTTCTACACAGCTTGTGGGATCCAACACACTCATGGAGCCAACGACGCGCCAGATTCAGCCTTTCCTCTCGTGCTTCGGAGCCAAGCGGATGTAGTATGTGCGCTTGTAGTAGTGGCAGCTGCTCTGTAGTATCGTCAGCAAATCAAGGCATTGATATTGAGTCAGGAAGGCTCGCTAACGAGGCGCTGGGAACACTCGAAATCCGTGATCCGTGACTCCAATTGGATCTCCGACAACGCGCACCAAGAAGCCAGCGAGCCGCGCATAAGGATGGGGCGCGAAAGGATGGAGAAAGATGCGCTGATCGGGAGTTTTGGCTGTGGCAGTGTCGCGCGAGTGCTTCAACACATCCCCTATGATCTGGCAAAGCATGCAAGTCGCCGCATTGGCCTCCACTTCACTGACCGTTGGGCCTACCCAGTCTGACGCTCCGCGGTTCTGATGCGACCGGCCACGGAAGCTGTTGCATGTCACACAAAGGTTGTCGTCATAGAGGAGCCTAGGGACCTCCATCTAGTGAATAAACAAGTAGCATTCAGTTGCTAGTCAGCGATAGGACTGAAAGCCTAGATAGTCGCCAAAGAACAAGCGAGTAGCGTTATAACGCCTCGTGTAGTTTTATAGGATAATATCGAATTCGTATTCCGCCTATACTCGTTCTCGAAATTATTCCTAATACTACACTCGTTTGTAAAATCATCCGGATACCGAGGCTAGGGAAATTCGTTAGCCCTACTACTAATAGAATTCTAACAATTATATTTACTCTATTATATTAACTTTTTAACCTCGGTAGTACTATTAGTAGTAAAGCTAATTAGTAGTACTTATAGGTATAGTATATACTATACTATTACGCTAACTAATACGCTTAAAGTAGCCTATAAAGAAGGTAGTAAAGATATAAAGATAGCTATAGATGTTGCGACCCGATAAAGTCGTGTTACGTGTTAGGACTCGGTTAGACTTAGAGGTAAGGGTTAAGGCATAGTTAGTACGTTAGTATAGGGTAATACTTCTCTAGTTACTAATAAGTAGCTCTACTAGAATCGTCCTAGGTATACGAAGATCTTTTAGTTAGATTGTAACATAAGTTAAACACGAACACCTATATATAAAAGCTATTATAATATATATAAAGGAGATTCGTGTCTCGTAGTCTATACTCTATCGCTCTATACTCTATACTTATAGAGTAATAGAGTATAGAGCGAACAATAGAGCGTACTCCATTCGCTAAGCCTAGCGAGCTATAGAGTAAGCGGGCGGAACTAGTCCGTTCGCTTTACGTGTCCGTAACACTACCCCTCTTCTAGCCTAGCTTAGTCTCTAAGCTTACTTATCTAATAATGTACTTACTTCCGCTTCCTCTTAAGGATACCTTCTAGAATTCGTAAGTTAAAGCCTAAGTCTTCTCGAGACCGCCGTTACGTATTAGCCGACGTAATCGATTTATACGGAACGATTATACTAACGGTATATAACTATTATAAGGAGGAGAATAAGGTATATCGTGTCTATATACGAAGTAGCCGCTACAATCACTATAATAGGTCTAACTTTATAGATTACGACATACGCGTAACTACCGGAGAGTTTGCGCGATTGTTAAAAGAGCGTATATCCTTATTAGTATAGGTTAATAAGGCTTATAGGGCTACGGTTACTACGTAAAAGGAGGTAATAGAGGCTTAGGATTAGTTAAGCTAGTCGTTAGCGAAGGAAGTGCGTCTATACCGCTAGTTGGGCTAAAACAGCACTCGGGCTAAAGAGGTTATCGCCGTTAAGGAGCGGAGTATCAAGGAGTAGGAGGCCGAGGAGTTTATAGCTAAGCTCGATCTACCGTTATTCGAGCCTTATCCGTAGGATAATCGGCTGATAATAAGTCCGTCTAGATAGGCGGCGTTCTACTAGGTTCCGGAAGTGCCTATACTTCGCGCGGAAACTATAGTGCCTAGTAGTTAGGAAATAGTAGGAAGATTATAGCGATTGTCCTACTATCGTTAGTAGAATTGTCGTAGGAGGCCTTAGGCGTAATCTAAGTACTTCCTTAGTTTCTAGGTATTATCTAACTCCGGGTATCCTTTCTATTTAACAAGGTATCGCTAACCTTATTTTTCTAGGATCCTTTCGACTTCGAATTCGTTGTCCTCTTAGGGTTCGAAGTAAAACGTTATTTATAGCGGAATCTTAGGGTCCGCTAGTTCTAGAAGAGATATATAGAACACTAAATGTACTCTAGCGTCCTTAGGTAGGTTTAGTTTATAGCTAGCCTTACCTCTTTATTCTTCGACTAAAAATAGTCCGACCTTTACATAATCTAATTTCTTCGTACCTCGTCGTATCTTAAGGTTTTTCGTAAGGAGGTACACTTTATCCCCCTTCTTAAGTTAAGGTGCCGTTTTTAAGTCCTTATAGCGTCCTTTTATTAAGGTACTCTAGGATTTAGTAATTGCTTATCGTATTAAGCTATAGATATCCTTTAACTTATCTATCGTAACTAAGGCTCGTTAAGTCTATAGTCTAAGAAGTAGTTCTATAAACAGGTTAGGATCTTTACTATAGTTAGTAAAGAATAGGGTCTCTTTCGTTGTTTCCGAAGCGTTATTGTTAAGTGTAACTTACGCTATAGGTAGTAAGGAAACCTAGTTGTCTTAAGCGTAGTTAACGTAGTGTCGAAGATACGCTTCAAGCAATTAATTACTTCGTTTGGTTTATCTATCCGTTTAAGGGTAGAAAGCCGTAGAGAGTTTATACTTAATTCCTATTACCGCGACTAGCGTTTTCTAGTAGTTAGAAGTAAAGAGTTTATCTCGGTCTATAATAAAGACTATCGGTATCCCGTAATAGCGTATAAGTCTATTAAGCACTAAGTAACCTAATTACTCGGCTGTAATAGTCTCGCTATATAGAATAAAGTGTAAGTATTTTATTAGGCGATCGACTATAACTAGGATCGAGTCGTGTCGTATCCTAGTAACCGGATCCGTCGAGATCGGTAGCTTTACGATAAAGTCTATCGTAACTTCGTCCTAAGGCTACTAGGGCGGTTCTCGAAACTCGAGGTTACCGTATTTAGTATACCGTAATACCTTGTTCTTATTATAGCTATCGTATCGTTTAACGTACTCTAAGACCTTTCGTCTTATTTCGGGGAACACGAAGTTCCTTCGAATATGTTCTATTGTTCGAGTAATTCTAGGGTAACTAAGTGTTAGTCTATCGTAGTAGTCTCGAATATAGTCGTTTTCTTTCTCCGGAGGTACCTTAAATTTCCCGTGTTCGATAGGGAACTATTCTTAGTCGTCTCGGAGTATCTTTAAGGTAGAGTTAAACTCTTACGCGTCGGCGCTTAAACTTCTATCCTTGTTAATCTTAAGGATTCGTTATAGCTTTATTAACGTTTCTTCTACATAATCTATTCGTCTACTTAGCGCGTCGGCGCGCCTATTGTCCTTACTAGGAGTGTATATAATGTCGAACTAGTATTGTCCGAGTAGCTCTAACTATCGACATTATCGTCTCGAAAGATCTTTAGTAGTTATAAAGTACTATAGATTCTTATAATCCGAATAGATAGTTAGTCCGGTTACTCCTTTATAGTATATTCTCTAGTAGCGTAATACTACGATAATTACTAGTAGTTCTTTATCGTAGATTTTATAATTCTGTTTCGTAGGTAACATCTTCCTTAAGAAGTATACTATAGGGTGTCGGTTTCTATTAGCTTCCTAGGTTAGGTAAGCCCCTATAGTAAAGTTAGAAGTATCGGTCTCGATAATAACTTTCTTTTTAGGGTCGAATATAGCTAGAGTTAGTACGGATGTACTTAATTACTTAAGCCGTTAAAAGGCTTTTTCCTAGTCTATTCCCTAATTAAACCCGACTTCCTTCTTAGTAAGGTTCGTAAGTAGTGTAGCGATCTTAGAGTAATCTTAAATAAACTTCCGGTTATAATTAGCGAGTCTAAGGAATGCTTATATATCCTTAATTGTTTACGGAGTTAGCTATTCTATAATAGATTTAATCTTCTCGAGGTCTATACGTATTCTATTAACGCTAACGATAAATCCGAGGAAGTTAACTTCCTTTCTAAAGAACTTACATTTCTCTAGTACGGTTCTATAACCTACTTTCTCTAGTCGTTTGAAGACTACATCGACGTCCTTAATATGTTATACTCTACTACCTTTCGTAAAGACTAGGAGGTCGTCTATATAGGTAATAATAGTAATGTCGAGTATATGTCGTAGTACTTCGTTAATAACTTCTTAGTAGGTAGCTAGTACATTAGTAAGTCTAAAAGGTATTACTAAGAACTCGTAGAGTCTAAAGCGTATACGGAAGGCTATCTTCTATTCTTCGCCTTCGGCTATTCGTATACCGTAGAAGGTATTACGTAGGTCGATCTTAGTAAACTACTATACTCTAGTAAGTCTATTCTTTATTTCCTCGATGTTCGGTAGTAGATATCGATTCTTAATTGTAATCGCGTTAAGTCGCCTATAGTCGACGACTATTCGTAGTTTTCCTCCTTTCTTTAGAACGAACATTACTAGTAAGGCTACGGGTAATTACGATTTGCGAATCTATCCCTTAGCTCGGTATTTATTAAGCTATATCCTTTGTTCTTCTAACTCTCGTTAGGATAGTACGTAGAGTTGTCCCTATAGTAGTTTCTTACTAGGTTTAAGCCTAATCTTATAATCCTATAGTTAATACTTAGGTAAGGCGTCGAGCCCTATCTCTTCCTAAAAGAGGTGTTTCTACTTCTTAAACTCTTTAGGGATCTCTAGAGATACGTTGTTTCCTCCGGTAACTCTAACTTATTAACCCTACTAGACCTTACTAGTGTCTATTAAGTCCGAGCTATTAGTTAGCGTCGTAGTTGGTTAACGGATCTAGTTTATCTATCTTTCCTTATCCTTTATTAAACTCTACTAATATAAAGGGTTAATGTCGATAACGTAGTAACATCTCTTAAACGTAAGTACTCGTTTCCTCTACTCGATATAGGGGTTATACCGTTCTAACTAAGGAGTGCCTAGAACGATATCGTGCCTAGCTATAGGTACGACATCTAGGACAACCGTCTCGTAGTACTGTTAGAAGGCTAGTTATAGCGGTATTGTTTTACTATCTACGTCGGGTAGTAACGAGCCGTCTACGGCCGTTAGCTTGTATCCGCCGTCTTTCTTCTTTTAGGTAGCTATCCCGTAATGTTTAACGAACTATATCGATATGAATGTCCCGCTAGCTCCGGAATCGATTATAGCGAAAGTTTCGCGTCTATCTACAATACATTTAGTACGGAAGACTAGTACTAAAGTTGTCTAAGTATATACGTTATTAAGTTCCCGTAGGTTACTCCTACTTACGGGCTCTATTAGTTTTTTGTCGCGTAGTTGTCTATACTTAGATCCTTAAGGTAGATTTCCTAACTAAGGGGTCCGTACTTAGGTCTAATTATAGTTCGTCCGGCTATCTACGTGATATTAAGTTGTCCCCTTATCGTAATTCGGAAGAGTCGGAAAATACTGCCTATCTATATTAGTTATAGTCCTCCTAGTAGAAGGAGTAGCGGTATAGCCTATTACTATATATACGTCGTACATTCTTGTTTTATTTATGTTTCCGTAATCTCTTTATCGTACTATTAGTTCTAGATAGCTTTAATCTCCTTATATCGTTAGTTAATAACTAAGACTCTATCTCTTATTTGTTTAGAGATATAGTAGCCTTTAGGGGTAATATATCCCCTACTAGGATTAAATTAACTTCCTAGGGGTACCCTTTCTCGAACGTAGACGTGATCGTCTATATCGTTTACGATACGTCGGTAGTTCTAGAATATAGTCCTAAGTTATATAAGTACTATATTAAATTCTCGTAGGTTTACTCGTCGTTTCCCTTACGTCTTAGGGAACATATCGTCAAATCGTTTTACTAGATAGAGGACTATTCGTCGAATTAGTTCCGGCCTATCTATACTAAAGTAAAGTACTTTATTGTCGTCTAGTGTATTATCGTCGGAGTATTCTTCCTCCGACTCCTCTAGTATAGAGTCGTTAATCGTATTAGAGTCGTTAATCTCTAGTATAACTCTAAGGTCTATAGGCTAACTGTCGTCTTATTGTTACTCGTCTAGAAGTACTATAACCTAGTCGTCCGATTCGTTTTTACTCTCGTCGTCGGGAGAGTCTTCTTCGTATTAGTGTAGGGTTGCGTCCTCTTATATAAACGGAGGTAGAGACCTTCCTCGGGCGTAATAGCCGTTATCTCTAGCCTACTATTGTAGTGATAGTAGACGTATCGTTAGAACCTCGTAATCTATTAGTAAGTCTTCGTAGATAGCCCCCTATCTACGGCTTTCTATAACGTTTAACTCTATACGTTCGCTTCCTTCTCTCTAGGTATTCTCGAGTTCGTCGAGGCGGTTAAGGTAAGCTCCTTCTTCCTCGCGGTAATATACGTAGTTACTATCCTCGTATATAGTCTAGTAGAGATAGGTATAGTTTACGTAGTAGTTATCGTTGTCTACTATCTCGTTATCCGGTAATTCCTTTTCCGGTATAATTATCGCGTTAATCTCGTATAGCTAGGACTTAGCCTTACGCTACTATAGTTACACCTTACGGCTACGGTAGTCTCTCGCGTAATATCCTGTCTTCTAATAGTTATAGCACTTTATTCCTTCTCGCTTATTACCCTAGGCTTGAAACTTACCCTTCTTAGCTCCTCTACCCTTACCGCCGAACTTAGGTCGGTACTAGGTGTTGTCGATTTCTATAGTATCGGGATCGCGACGTTACTAACCTCCGGACTAGCCGTTAGTAGTATAGCTAGATCGTCCGTAATTCCCGTTATTATATCGTTTTTCTATAGATCGTTCGTAGAGTTTATCGTCGACTTTAATCGCTACTTTTATTAGGTTAAGTAGACTCGACTAGTCGGTACTATAGCGTATAAGCTCGTCCTTAATATAATCCTTTAGGCCCCTATAGTATATAGTACGTAAGGCCTTATCGTCCTATCTAGTAGTAGTAGTATACTCGGTAAACTTAGCTATATATTAGGATACGGATACCTTCTAGGTAACGTGTTAGATCTATCGGATAGCGACCTATTGTTCGTTACTAAGTCCGTAGATACTACGGATTTTAACAACGAATCTACTAATACGGTTTACCGGAATTGGGGCCCTTTTCTATCGGGGTTTTTACGGGAGGTTTTTACTCGGGAACGGAGGTTTTTACGGCTTCGCCCGACCTTT